>AFRD01000071.1:0-103034 GCA_000222875.2 Periglandula ipomoeae IasaF13
TATAATATATTATATATAAACTTTAATTATTTTATTTTATTAATAAAATAATTAATATATATATATATATATATATATATATATAAAAGGATTAAAAAGTATTAAAAAAGTATTAAAAAAGGATTAAAAAAGGATTAAAAAAGGATTAAAAAATCTAAATTAAAATAAAGCTAAAGGTTAAAATTATTATATTAAAAGCTACTATTTAGCTAGTATAAAGAGACTTTCTTAATCTATTCTCCTGCTCCTCCACTCCTGTATTGTGGAATCTGCCTTTAACAATGAGACTCCAATCGCAAGAAAGGCGTTACGGAATACATCAGGCCTCTTATTTGCCTGCATAACCTGATCGGCCGTATCGTCTTGGAGAACGCACAGTCGATCAATCCAGACATACATAATGCTGAGTCGAGAGGCAAGGAAAATGTATCCCAGAAAGTCGAGGGCAGCGTGGCGACTGGCCGAGATGTAGACAGCTGTTTAAGGCGGGTTTTGGTAAGTTGGAGGTCACTCTCCCCAGTTCCCATGTCACAACAATGGCTCACTGCTATGTAACGGGCGTCAGATTTGATTTGAGTACCGGGCACTATCCGGAAGGTTGCACCTTTCTCAAAAGGGCGTTCAAGGTGAATGAGGCGCGTTGGTATCGAGGCAAGCCGGGACTTCTCGTTGCAGCGCTTATGGGATGTAAGGCAAGTTTGCAGCCAACTGTGAACTATCGCCCATGTAGCGTCATCTCCAGTCGAAGGACTGATAGTCAGTTTCCAGTTCTTGTCGTCAACTAGATAATGTTAGAGAAGATACTATGATAAGGGCAATAAGGTCAAGATTGTCGAACAGGGATAGAATACATGCCATGACGGCATAGCTCAGATTCGCCTGATTCGTCATTGATATATACAAACATGATAGGACAGTCCCGAAAGCTTATACTAAACAGCAAAAAATATCCGTACGTGGCAATATTCGACTTCGTGTCAGTTGGTGTATCCTTGGAATCATTATTGAACGCCTGGCACATGACACAACCATCACGAACGGAGTTTTCAAAAGATTCTCGAGTGCGGTGGTGGCCAAACAAATAATTCTGAGGATCAGGACACTGAGGGTCGTGCTTCTCAGCAGCCCAATACGTCCAAACTTATCGGTGACGAACTTGCTGTCCCCTATGGGCAGATGGGTTTTCTGGAACTCCTTCCAAAGGCAGACGCGCTGTATTTTGTTAGGATCCCAGAAGCCTTGGAGGCCGATCGTGCAAACTTTGCAGAGCATGGTATATACGAAAAGCGATAAGGTTGCTAGTTGTAGGTAGGCTTTCAGTCGTCTTTAAAGCCGTGGAGTTGAGGTTTCAGCGCCGGATCAGAGATCAAATCTGGAGGTGGTAGCAGATGATTACATTGTTCTTGCCACTCCAGGCCAGTTTTTAAAGCAAGGTTATCTTTCTTATATATCTCAGCGTGAGAGAGAAGTGTCATATTAGTGACGTAGGGTGCTTGGTGTCTTGTGTCTATGTACGTTGGTCTGGGAGAAAGGAAGGAAGGAAAGAAGGACGAGGGGGGTGTACGCAGTCTGTTGTGTCCGCGATGTCCGTGGCGTGTGTTTATCCGCCCGCTTGGTGGTGGCTGGGCATACATCAAGTTTTGACCAGTCTGACACGACCCCTCCATTTCGAAGTCTGGTCCGAGCAACGAGAAGAACGCAGGCGCCGTTTGCAAAGTATTCCTCAAGAAGCTACAGTACATACCTATGTATTTACGCGTTGCAGATTGGGAGTGATTCTTTTCGTCCTCGAGATCTTATCTGATTGAAGGACTCTTGTGGACCACTCACGCGGACCCCTGTCCCATTTTTTTTGGGTGGAACTTGGACTAATCATCTACTACGCAGTACGAATACGAATACCGGAGAATAAAAAAAGTTAGACCACCAAAAGAAGCCCGTTCCGCCATTCCCGAAGTGCTGCCGACCCAGTCCCTGAATTAAATTGAATTTCATTTCATTCAGCCCACGCGCCTCACCACCATCTTCGACGCTGTCAACTCCCAACAACCCCTCGCCGCCGTCACGTCGTGTCAATAATTCACGATGGATGTGGCCCTCGAGCTTCTCGATCCCCTCGTTTTCGACAAGGCGTACGCCTGGGCCTTGCCTCGCCCCAACGCCCCTGGCGACCTAGGCAATGGCTCATATCCAGATCCAAGCGCCACTCTTCTCGGTGCCGCTCCTGAGTCTCTGTGGCCGCGCGACAACATCTACCGCCAGATCATATCGATTCTCATCGTCACCCAGTTTGGAGCGACCTCGCTCTACCTCTTCTTCAGCGCTCTATCCTACTACTTTATTTTCGACCGACGTCTCGAGTATCATCCCCGCTTCCTGAAAAACCAAGTCCGCCAGGAGATCAAGTCGTCGCTGTCGGCCGTTCCCTTTATCAATATCCTGACTCTGCCATGGTTCCTCGCCGAGGTCCGTGGCAAGAGCCTGCTGTACGCCGACGTGAGCGAGTACGGCTACACCTGGCTATTCGTCTCGACCGTTCTGTACATGGCCTTCAACGATATCGGCATCTACTGGATTCATCGCCTGGAGCATCACCCCAGCATTTACAAATACATCCACAAGCCACATCACAAATGGATCGGTAAGTCAACTATGCGCGCCAGTAGCGCTGCCGCCATGCTGACGATATATCAACACCAGTTCCCACCCCATGGGCTGCCCTAGCCTTCCACCCGCTTGACGGATATGTCCAGTCTATGCCTTACCAGTGAGTCCCGCTCACCCGGTCTACGCTTTCGCTTGCCATCCGATAACTGACCTGACACAAACAGCTTGTTTCCCTTCATCTGCCCGATCCAGCGATATCTGTACCTGGTCCTTTTTGTCGGCGTCCAGATCTGGACCATCCTCATCCACGACGGCGACATGATCACGGGACACTGGACTGAGAAGTTCATTAACAGCCCTGCCCACCACACTCTTCATCACATATACTTTACCGTCAACTACGGCCAATACTTCACCTGGGCCGACAGCTTTTTCGGCTCCCATCGGGCCCCGGATCCTGCGCTCGATCCCCTGCACGATGCCCTCAAGGTGATGCGCGCCAAAGGACTTGTCGACGAGCAGGGCAACCCGATTAAGCCCAAGAAGGAATAAAGCGGTTTCCATTCACTCCCAGTACCCAAAGCCTGCCCGTTGCAATTGCAACCATCGCAGCAATATGTAATTACTAATTCAATAGATGTACATACACGCCGGTTCAAATTTGTTTGCATGGTTAAGATACAAAATGAGTTAGCACATTTTTGTGATTCGAGTCCTCATGAAGTTGCGACGAATACAGAGCTTCACTGGTTGACCAATATGTGGTGGAACTGTACATCAAGCTATAGCCTACGCCAGTAGGACCGAGGGTGTGCAACTGGCAGGCCATTGAACGCCTCAGACATTCTACATCATGTATGCTCGACGCCCTAAGTGGCAATTGCAGGCTCTAGTTTGGTTAAGTCCACAAATAGTAAAAAAAAGCATTAAGCCATGTTGTCCATTCCAGCCCAGTTGCACGACATTCGATCTCCACTCAGTGCATCAGGTCGTACGATTGTCGATTACAGTGCAAATTATAAACTCCATTGTTGTGATTCGAGCAAACACCACGAAGAGCCTAGTAGAACACCGTTACACTTACTTCTCCCAACCTTGTTTCCAGCCCTGCTTCCATCCATCCTTCCATGCCTGCCGAAACGAAACCTTGACGTGTTCCTTGCCTGGCCGATGCTCGTACTCATTCCGCACCGCATCATCCGAGAATCGGTTCCCCCACAAGCTTGACAAAATCCAGATTTGAAGAGCCCCAAGTAGACTATCCGGTGGAAGAAACATCAGTCATTCGGACGGTTGTAGAAGCTAGTCAAGATAAAGAACGGCGGAAAAGGATAAAGTACTCACCAAGACGCAGCCACAATACTCATACACATCACAGCAGCCGGAAATACCCCAGCCCTTCTCGTCGCAGGATGACACGGCTTCTTCTTGCGCTTGCTGCACCCCTTATACGTGAGAACATCCATGTTCTTTTCATTCTCGTACGGCTTGGACATGACAACTACCGCGATGCCCAGCCCCATTCTTGCGCACCAGAGGAGGAAGCATGCGCCGGTGAAGAGTGAGAATGCTGCAGGTGGTTTCGGCGTCTTAGCCGAGGCAGATGAGTAGCGTAAGCGAGAACATATTGAGAGAATGAGAAAGATGGCCTGAGATTGTTAGCTTACCTGCCAGAAATATTGGGAACAAACTAAGCTGGTTCGAAAGACGCCAATGACAGAAAAAGCGACGTGGAGATACGTACAATGCACAGCATGACTATCCCCATCACCCAGCTAGTCCTCAATTCCTTGCCGACATCCACAACCCTCGCGGCACTTCCAAGCAAGAAAAATGCCAACACCCATTGGAACAGCGCAATATAATTCGACTTCTGGTACACCCTCAGGATGGTGCCGGGGGGGTGAAAAGCGCGGGTTCCTGAGCATTTCCCCAAAGCTCGCATGCGTCGGGCGCTTGACGATCCCGGGTTCCGGTTCAGACATGTTGTGTGTTTGTTGCTGCTGCTGAGTGTAGTCCGTCATGGGAATTGCATCCGTTTTGTGCTCGCGCAGGAGCGCTTGCGTTGATTCTTCCGTCGCGGCAGGGGGGTATGTGAATGAGGCATCGTTGTGTTTGTCCTGGTCTGGGGCCATGGCGCATTTGACAAGCGACGCTCTACGCTGTTCGTGATCGGGCCGGCGATTTCATATGGCAGGCAGCGGAAGCATTGTCAATTTCTTGCCTTGAAGCAAACAGATGGGACAAACTGGGGAATGAGGCACGAATGCCGCGTCCCTGCATGGGAGGAAGCCAGTGACACTCCAAACCTGGGCAAATACGAAGTACGAAGGGTTCACGTCAATGTCTTAGCGCCTCTGGGGTTGCTCCAAATTGCAAGTACCAGCTAAGGCTAACCTAAAGCAAAAGTCGAGAGTTGTGGGTTTCCCTTCATTGTACTATTGCTACAGGAAGAGGATTAAATGCTTGATTTTCGATAGTTGTTGTCAGAAAATGAAGTTTAGTTGGTTAGTGAGCAGATGTAAATTGATGTCAACAGCGTCCAGGCAAGCACAAAATAGAGAACGAATTGGGGAGAGGCATCTAATACAGAACCGCAGCTTTGTGGGTCGGTGCAAAAAAGCCAGTGCCGGGGCTGCATCTACGAAATTCTGGTTGAGAGCATGTTGTCTTTGCAAAAACGGAATATCGCCAAGGGTATCTATCATGTGGTGGTTGGTTGTAACTCTGATCACATGTGATAGATCGAAAATGAGACTGATGCAGGCAGCTATCGGATGACGTAAATGAATACGAATGATCTGCCGCACAATAACTCCAGTGAAACTCGGCGGGCATCAAAAATGAAACGCGCCATTTGTTGGTTTCTGTGCCTTGCGCAGAATGGCATTGCTGCGGTTCGGGCGCTAACCAAGCTCCCACCGTCACTCTGTCAACTCCTCGGAGACTTCATGTCACGGAGTTCTTAAAATATAGGGAGCAAAGAGCTTGATGCTAGGGCTTGTAAAAAACCTCAAATTGAACAACGCAAA
The DNA here is from genome assembly GCA_000222875.2 of Periglandula ipomoeae IasaF13. Taxonomy (NCBI): domain Eukaryota; kingdom Fungi; phylum Ascomycota; class Sordariomycetes; order Hypocreales; family Clavicipitaceae; genus Periglandula; species Periglandula ipomoeae. Next base: position 5,640 of record AFRD01000071.1, read on the forward strand.
CTCCAACTAGCCGCCCTCAAAGACAAATACAAATAGCTACCTTGCACCGTCATGATGGATCCTCAATCTAATCAACGTTCCGACTTGGAACCACCAAAGCACTATGTGAGTATCTTTGGCACTCCGTGTGAAATTATGACTCATTAGCTGTGCATAGACTGAACACGAAGAAATCACGGTCAACATCTTTAATCGCAATAGGGAAACTGAACCTCCCGGCTTTGTCGATTTCCTCTTCCATCACCTTGAACTTGGGCAGCTCATTCATCGTCTTAATCATGCAGGCCATAAAGTTCTCTCAATTTCTTACAATGGCAACGTTGCTGACATTGTCTGCATTTGCAAGTCCAACGACTGGATGGGAGTAGTTCGAGAGTAGGGATAAGGGTGATAACCTGATCCTTCGAAAGTACCATATCGCTAGATGTGGTGGATTTGGAGGCGAAGCACCGTCTTACTGCGCCAGTACCAATACTCTCCGCTGTTATGGAACGTCTATGGCCAGACAAAGCTCTGCCAATCAACAGGGTGCGACTGCAAACAGAACGCAGACGTCTCATAATAGAGGCACATGTGAGGTTATTCATGCTTGCTTCCCGCTATGGGTAGTAGGACTTGAGCAAGACGACGCTCCTTATTGAAACTTGATTCATGATTATGAGAATATGTAATCTTGAGTCTGCTAAACATAGCTGAATAACAATAGCTTTTTCCAACTGCCCATAAGGGATCGACCGAAATTCAACCACGCAAGGAAAGCAAGAGTGCATATGTAGCATTTGACGTCGGGATCTTCGCATCAGTCCATCTGCGACAGAACCCAACTCTAGGTTCACACCAGATCGTTCTCACGTACGGTAGACGCAACGGTAGACGTAAAGGTTTGTGTAAAAGTAGCCCTCATAATCTCCTTAACGGCTTTTATTTATAGCCAAAGAAATGTCTGTGACTTTGCCAGGCATCAGTGAGGTTCCTACAATATAGAGCATTCGCTGGATTTGCAGCCAGTCACACAAAGACATGCAATGAAGCAATGTAGATAGAAATAGCTTTGCACGATTTTGATATGAGGATCAAATCCTCTGGGCAGCTCGTGGGGCAGCAGACTTCCTTCACGAGTCCCATATGGATTCATCTAGATTAGGTCACATCATCCTCATAATCATCAATTCAATTACTGTTTTTCTTTTTCTTGAAGACATAAACAAACGATCAGCCTAGATATCAAAGGATGCTGCTGCTCTCTTCTTCAATCTTTAGCCCATCTACGCCTAACGAGCCTCGTCACTGAGTCTGCTCAATAGCGCAATATTTACTGCTACTAATGACTCAAGCATTCGAATACACAGCCAACCTGGCGGCTACGAAGTCATGCACTGCTATTTATGCACACCGACAGCCTCGTTTTCGTCATGTGATGACCTACTTTGTGGCCCAACAATTGTATCACTCTCAGCCAGCCTTGTGTCAAGCCCGATAGCCGCCCAACCTCCTCCCCGCGTCCGTCTACACTGCCATCATGACGCCCAAAGCCTTTACCATCAACTACTATGACGTTCTTCAAATACCACCAGATGCCGACGAGATCGCCATCAAGGCTAGCTACAGACGCCTTGCCATTATCAGGCATACCGATAGAAATAAACGCCCGAACACGACTGCCGAATTTCAAGCGGTAAGTCGACCCTTTCCGCCTCGTTTTTGACTGCTTTATTTCTCCCAAGAGGGTTTTGTAAATTCTGACAAGATTTCCCACAGCTGCAGGAAGCCTATGAAATTCTGAAAAATCCAAGTGAAAGAAGCCGCTTCGACAAGGAATTACCACACATCCAACGCGAAGCTGCGAGAAATCCCTTTGCGTGGAGCGCAAGATCACGTCCCACCGATACCTCAACCTCCAATTCCTGGGATCAAAGTCCTCAGTTCTATGAGCAAGCCGTCCAGGCTCAGGAGAGAAAGCTACAGAGCTTGGCTGCCGAAAACCAGAGACTAGGACGAGATGACTTTGCCAAGCAGCGCGATATCAATACCCATAAAAGGACGATTGAGAGGCTTCAAGAACAAGATAAGCAAGCAGCAAAGGAGGACGCTGAGAGAAACACCTGGATGAGCTTTTTCACTCGAAACCAGTATTCCGCCTCCGAGAAGCTGGAGCGGGATGGCGAAGCAACTTCGCGGATATCAGCTCGCAGGGTTGAGAAGGCTACATAGGGCGCCTCGAAGCTGAACGAGATGACATTGCAAGAAAACTATCTGTGCTAGAAGCTGAGGCTCAACAGGCGCGCAATAAAAAGGACGAATTGGCCGCCGCGCAGGTGGCGGCGAAGTTTAGAATGGAAAAGGAACAGAGACGGCAAAGAGAGGAGGCAGAAGCGGCAGCGAAGAAGAGGCGGGAAGAGTGGCTGAAAAGGGAGAGGGAAGAACGTCTACAAAAAGAGAGGGAAGAACTTCTAAAGAAAGAGAGGGAAGAAGTTATCAAGAAAGAGAAAGAAGAACGACTAAAGAGGGAGAGACAAGAACAACTAAGGAGAGACTTCGAAGAACAATTGAAGAAGGACAAAGAAGCTCAACTACAAAAGGAGAAAGGGAAACCGCAACCTAGAAGAGCACACACCGGGGCTCAACATGAAGAACACCCAGCAACGACGAGCGCACAACCAAGCAAGCAGCGAAACAAGCAACAGAAGCGCTCATCAAAGCCCAAAGCGGGCAAACCACACGCCGACGAAATGAACACTTCCGGAACAAAGGACAGCAGTTGCGAACATCGCAAATTCTGGACCAGAGTTGAAGGTCGCGTTCGGTGCGAAGTATGCGGTCTCATACAGCCGAGGTTTGGATATTGTTGTCCTGGGTGTCGGATGGTGGCTTGTGCTGGTTGTCGGCGTGGTCTGAAGACGCGTTTGTCATGAGTATGGTCGAGTGTCTGTTGGCATCTCGTGTGCCAAATAACTCATAAGGCGGGGATGTTCATGAATCTTCACATTTTTGATTGGGGCAGTGGTATTTCTGTACTTATCTAGCCATTTCTTATGTCATTGGGCAATGGCGTCAATCTATCTACCGCACGACCAGACTACTGTCTTCGCTCTGCCATTTTGTTTTATTCTTATAGATCGGCCATCACACAAACAATGCTGCTCCAAGAAAGACCATTACCGCCGTCATGATGCCCGCCCACACTGCCATCCCACCGCTCAAACCAGTAGTCGGCGTCCCAGCCAGCGAAGTCTGCGTGGGCTGCGTTGCAGAGGATCCGCTCGTTCCCGACACAAAAGAGCTTGGCTTAGCCGTGTTTGATGAAGACGTGTCTGGGGCTGTAGTCGGTGCGCTGGTTGACGCCTGTGTAGACTCGCTTGTTGTGGACGCCGTGGCGCTTACTAGGGAACGTTAATAAAGCATCCACGTAAGGAGTAACTCACTTGTTTCTTTCCAGCGGAGACGAAGGGCAAGTACAGCAAAACAAATGGATACAAAGCCAGAAAGTAGAGAAGTGACACAATTGAGTGGAAGGTAAAGCAGTGAAGGGAATGTAGAACGAAAGAGCAAAACACTCACAGTCGAAAGTCTGCCTGTAAAACGTCCTTGGCTCCTCTCGAAACGCCGCGGTGGCATAACACATGATCATGGACGTGGGCTTCGCGCCCTTGAACTTGAATACGGTGGCGGTTTCGCAGTGGTCGAGGTCACTATCGTGTGTTAGCCGGGTTCGTGAGTTGATGCCATAGCTCGTGATCTCAAGTGCGCCTCCATCAAGTTACCCTCATCCTCTCTCCGTTCAGGCAGGCGACCTTCTCGTCCATCTTCGTGTCCTTGTCATCTTCTTGCTCTCCTTCTCGACATCACCTTCATCGTCGCTCTCATCGTCGCTCTTCGCTCTTGCCTTGATCTTCATCGCCTCCGTCTTCATCCTCTCCATCTTCAGTCTCTTTCATTGTTCATCACCATTTCCCTTCATCTTCACCTCCAATCCTCACCACCATCGCAGTCCTATCCTCACTCCCCTCACATCCCCTCACTCTCAAATTACAGACCACAAAGTCAAGTCAAAATCAAAAATGTACTCACCAATCCTTCTTCTTCCCATCCTCAAAAACAACCGCATTCCCCTCACAGCTCTTTGCATACGCCCCTTTCTCACACCCCGCGAGGGACCCGTGCGTCGCAAACGTCGAACTGGGGAGACACTCGGATGTGTGCCCTGCTTTGTCAGTACCATTTTAACAACAAATTCATCAACGCAAGACCCATTCAACCATAGTCACCAAGATACATTCACCATCGTACCACAACCTCACAACAACTCATCTCATCTCATCTCATTCATTCCATCCCGACATCTTCCACCAAGCCAAATGCCAATGCCGCAAACTCACATTGTTCATCCCACTCATACCACCCCAGCAATCTCCCCGATGGAGCAGCCGTTGTCGCAGGATCCGGATTCACATTAATAGGCGACTGACTATCCTTTTGCGCCAGCGCGATGGCAACCAGGAATGTTAGTGCCAGAATCATACTGATTGTCGTCGCAAGCCGTAACAAATTGCTGAAAATTGCGGTAAATCGTTCGTCGGCCAAGTAATTAGAGCGGAAATGGTTGGGCAATGGTAAGAATTGAACAATGAAAGCAAAGATGAAATAGGCAGATACGATAAAAGAACGCGGGGCGCTCACCCCCATTCACAACTTCCTCATCGGTCAAGGTGGTAGTACATCACTGGGACCTCCCCCGTTTGTTTTAGCGCCGTTTATGCTATGGCACTACCACGCTGGGACACTGGGACTTGGTAACCCAATTTAGAAGCTTAACTGGCTTCGGGGCGTTTCAGCATGATTGACGGGACTGGGCTGCTGGGGCATAGACAATCGCCCTGACGCAATTACTACTTGCACTGCCATGTCGATGCCACAAAACACGGTCCATTGGCAACTGCTCGCCACTCATTTGACGTCTCGGTCACGGCAATTCACACACTCCCAGTCAAGACTCCTGGTCAAATCGCTTTGATTGCATTAGCTGCATCTACCTAGTATATCTGCATTTCGCTACTGTCTTCCGTCCATTATTGTTTACACTATTCATACTGACAAGCAACCGCACCACCTGCGCCAGAATCGACAGACTGCATCGTACCGTCGTTTCTAGCCGGTGGGAGCATCAATCGCTTCAGCTAGAGGCTGCCTGATCGGCTGCTCCTGTGGCGTTGACTCAAGAATACAATCCACGTCATTCGACATGTCACAAGTGTCTGTCTGCTCTGGCGGCGTCGCAACCTCCGTCTCCGTCTCGGAAGAATCGTCCACTTCAGTGGAAGATGTGCTCTCCAATCGGCTTATGGATGGCTCCAGTGCAAAATCCCGTGTGATGATGCCCTCCGCTGTAAGGTCTTGTTGCCGCTGAATCGCGTCCGCAGCCAAGACCTGGGCTTGTATATCGCGACCAAGGAATAATAAGCACATTCGGCTTCGGCGAAATCTAGCTTCTACTGGGTCCCCTTTGCGGCCTGAATCTGGAGGCGAGTCAAATATCGGAAAATACGACGGAGATGACACGGCGCGTTGAATGCTTGCAAAATCGTCCATTGGCACCGGAATCGACGTCCCAGATGCTACTTGTGTCGAAGAATTGTCTACGGCTGACTTCTGGCTGCCTGGCCGTTCCTCGATCTTAACAACGTTGATGTGCAGGTTCCTGAAATAATCAATGTCGGCTTGCGTGAAATGTTCGAGACCCAGTGCCCTTCTCAATCTGTGGCTGCTGTCCTCGTCTGTGGGAACGAGCTCTGCAGATGGGTTCATCTGAGTAGAAAGTTTGCCATGGCCGGAAGCCTGCCCGACTTCTCCATCGTCTTCACTGTCTTGCTGGAGCTGCAGCATCGCACTGCCGCAATCAGTGGCTCGTGGTTCGGCTGATGGTATGGCGTCCGGGCCACCAGTCTGCTGCTTCTCAACGCAAGATGGGCCATGCTGTGCCGCAGTATCCCTAGATCCGTCCAGACTGACAAAACCCTGGTCATTCTCATTGTCGCAACCCGATAATTCACAAATTGGAGCATTCTATGACGCCTCTTTTGTGGAGTGGGCCTCGTCGGATTCCTCCTCGTCGTCATCCACCTTCATCTTAAGAGCGGCAGCTTCTCCGACCTCCATTTTGTGCAGCTGCTTCAATTTCTCTTGCTGGTTGAGCGCATCTGTCCCGTCCATGACGTCAAATTCCTCCTCTTCCTCTTCATCTTCTTCGTCCTCGGTATCCCCTGCGGCGCTACCGGGAGACCTGTTCAGCAGTCGTTCAGGTGTCCCGTTCACTGCCGGGTTGGGGCTCGACGGACGAGACCGGGGCAGCAGGCTGTCTCGCAACGGCTTGATGGTCGGATCGAATGCAGCCGGCAAGCCCAGGACCTTGGCCACTTGATGGGCTTCCTCATCTGGAGAGTTCTGGGGTTCAAGCTCGTACGTGCTACTCGTCTCGCTATCGGCTTCGTGGAGACCGTTGTTGGCGGCGAGCATTGACAGATATGTTTGGCGGGTCGTATCGTTGGCTCGCTTGACCTTCTTCTTGATTCGTTTCTCCGTCGGTCGCACAACGACGACGGGAACTGGAGAGCACTGCAGGCAGTATTTCGAGAAAGAATTGCGCGAATTGACCAGGCCCTGAATTCCACCCAGCGAGCGGCCTCTGGTGCCAACGATAAGTATTGCTGGCTGGTACATTTGAATCTATAACGTGGACGCAAGTCAGTGTCTCAGATCCACAGAATGTGATGGCACAATGCCGTTTTCTGTCACCTACCAGCTTCTGAAAAGTGGCATGCAGCTTGCCAACCGCATATTCAAGAACAAAGCTAATGGCGCGGTTGGCACCGTTCTTGGCGAGGATGCTTTGCATGACATTCTGTGCATCCTCCTGATATTGCTTGTCATTGAATCGGATCTCCTTCTCAATCACGCGGACGCAGACAATCTCGTCGCCATCGTCCACCAGCTCGTCCAGCAGCCATTGGATCGCATAGTCAGAATACGAGTGCTCGTCGACGCCGACCATGAAGCTGCGAGACCTGCGCCGCGCTTGGTAGCCCTTGTGTCGCACATTGAGCGTCAGGGACAGTGTGTTGTTCTTGGTGGCCTCGCCGTTGGGCACATTGTCGAAACCGACGTGGTTTTGGAACCTGGCATTTTTGGGCTCGGTTAGCGTCGCCATGATGGATGATGTGAGGGCCCTCGACGCTGTTGCCGTTGATGCTGGCAGAGCAAGAGCGAGGCGACAAGAAGTAGAAGCAAAAATGAAGAACAAGAATTGAATGCGACAAGGTGAAAGGGAAGAGAGGAGAGCGGTAAGAGGAGAAGGAGGCTGAGGCCGCCGCAAGCATGCGAGTGGATAACGCAAAAAGAGCCTGTGAGTCTCGTCGCTGACGATGACTATGACTTGAATGCGACTCCACAAACGTGGCGGCCACAATAGCCCAGAATTAACCTCTCAGCTAGCACAGGTTGCTCTAGAATGCGACCGTCCACCCGCGTCGGAGCCCCCTGTAGACAGGCGGCGGGCCTCCCAGGCAAATAGTGTGTGTCGGGTCGAGTCGAGTCGAGTCTGCTGCCTGCTCCTTACTGCTGGGTCCGGCCCCCTCCCCGCGTGTGCCCAAGGTGGCTGCACAGCATCGCAGTCACAGCAGAGAAGGTTTTCTGGCTCGTGGTGGGATTGAGTGGGCGGAGCAGCAGCCCAAGGCGAGAGAAAGTGGGCAGATGGGAAGAGGGGACGGATGAAGAATGCGTGTGGGGCTGCGTATGACTTCACAACTCGACGCGTGCGGCCAAGAACCGAATTGAGAGAGAGCAAAATGTGCGCGTGGCAGCGGCGAGCTCACAAAACCAGTCGCTTGACAGGATACAGGATGAAGAGTTCACCATCGCCCAGGGGCCATCCGTGCATCATCCGAGGGAGAGGGCTGCTGCCATCGGCTGTTCAATCCGCAGGAGACAACCTCATCCCAGTCAGATAGATCTAAAGTATTGATTTGGGTTGCGGGATCCGCCGCTCCAGCATGGCTGCATTCTGGCTTAATAACCGTCAGGCTGGGTGGTGAACTCCACACGGCCATCGCAGCCGGCCACCACTCCGTCAATCCAACGACATGTGGGCCAGGCCATAGGAACAGTAGAATTGTCGAACGGTGATGGCGAGTCTGGACGGACACCAGCACTGCAAAACGACGCCATTCGATGCCGCTGCGCGGTGACGGTGGAGAGGCACCTTCTCGATGCAGCTGTAGGCTCCGGATGGAGATGCCGAGTTGGTGTGCACGACAGCTCGAGCTGAACAAGTCCGAGTCGGCCACGCCTGAGGGGATGCGCTCATATAAGTCAAGGCATTTGTGCAACCCGACTGCCTCACTGCATGATGCAGCACCACAGCGCTTCCCATCCTCGATTCATGCGAAGAGTTGCAGGGCGCTTCGCACGCGACGAGCAACCGGGCGATGCGACATAGCGGCAGGACGAGGTCATGTAGAGGACATGCCCGCCATGCTGACCAGCAGCAATCAAGAGAGCGCAACGCAGGGAACGGAAAAACTCAAATGACAGAATGGAACGATCAGGCTTACCGTTGTGGTGGTGGCGATGCGGCTCGGATGCGCAGACCATTTGATGTTTGCTTGTGGAGACTGGGAGAGACCGAAGGGTTTCTTGACCGTCGAAACGAGACTGACGACACGGAGGATTTTCGGCCAAACGAGCTCTCCGACAGGGCATCGATGGGCGTCTGAATGGACGGCGAATGCTCGGGCTTTGGCAGCTCGACCGGAAACGAAATGCTCGATTTCCTGGCGTCCATTGGCGAAACCTCCTCACTTGCATCAGAGCTGTGGTTAGACGTCGGCGTCGATGTGGATGAGTCTGCGGACGCAGTGGTGGTGGTCGTTACAGCGACATTGGCTGCGAGAGGGGTATCGGAGTTGTCAGTAGCATTTGTGCTATGGTTTTCGTCGGTATTGTTGGTGGTGGCATCACCGTTGATAATGTCGCTATCATTGATATCGGCAGTAGTGTCGATCTCGGGGCTGGAAATGGCCTTGGATTCGGTCTCAATCACTTGTGGTCTGTCTGTCTTTTCTGTCTGTGGAACGCTCGACAAATCGAGCTTGATATCCTCTGCCACGTCCTTGGCAGGCTCCTGGACAGGTTCTTTGACGGGCTCTTTAATAGGCTCTTTTGGCGGTAGCGGTGACGGTAGCGGCGATGAAACTGGCGATGCGGCGGGGACAGAGCTCTGAGAAGACCGCGATGGACGCATAATCCATGATAGCCTCTTGAGCCGCGACGTTCCTCCTCCTTCACCCATGATGGGACTCGAGCTACCGTTGTCGGTGCGATGGCTGCCAAACACGGTTTATTTAGGACGAGCGGCAAAGGTGAGCATTGGTGGCTAAAGAAAGATGAAGAAGAAATGAAAGGTGAATGAAACAGCAAGTACAATATCGAAGAATGATGGCCAAGTTTGATGGCTGCGGTGATGATGACAACGGGTCAGTCCACGAGCAAGCGACTGGGTCTTCGAGTCTAAGCCCTTGGCCGTCTTGTCTTTTGGCTCGGTGGACGCCCGAGAGACAAACCAGGTGGGCGAAATGCAGCCGTTTCGCGTGTTTATCTGACTGAAACGCCCCCAAGGGTCAACTATGGGGCCACCGTTCCTAAAACCAAAAAGTCAAAGGAATATTTTGTGTCTCGCCGGGGGATAGTGAATGGGCGAATCTAAGACAGCAATTCTGCAGCGAGACCACTCTGGGTCACTTTTCGGCACTTCCGTGCCGAGCAAGGAGACACGAAATGGCCACGGTCGGGAAGGTGCAGTGAGGCAGGAATCAGAGGAGATTCAATGCTGCAAAGGGGTCGCGGAATTCGGCAGATGGGGATTGGCTGCGAGTTTGCTTGTGGTCGAGGTTCGCTGTCCGGCGATCCGATGGGATACCAGTCGATTCGCACAGAGACAGGGCGATGGCGCGATGGCGTAATGTCAAGCGGTCGAGCAGATGCACAGCTGCGCAGATCCACGACGTGGTGCCGAGATGAGATACAAGAAACGGAAGGGGGCAGTGAGATTTGCTGCACCAGCGTTGCAGTGCAGTTGATGGTGGTGTTTTGCGCCTTCGTTTTTTGTCTCTTGTTGATGTCACTTTTTCCACCCCAGATCTGCGCTGCAGCAACCAGTCGGGACTCGGGCCGCTCAGATGGATGGATGGACCGAGGGGAGGGAGTCGAGCAGAGAGGCAAGCAAGGCGAGGCACGATGGATGGAGCACAAAGCACACGACAAGATGAAAGATGGACGTAGGTATGGTATGGTACAAGTGAGCGAGGCGTGCTTCCAGGCGATCGAACGGAAGAAAACGATTTCTTGTAGTACGTGAAGGGTGAGCTGACCTGGTCTGGCCTGGGAAGACGAAGACGAAGCCGAAGATGAACAGCCTGAGGACAAGGCTCGCAATAATAATAATGATAAAAACGTCCTGGTCTTGGTCTGGCCTGATTGTGACCCTCAAGTCTCGGCTTGCGAGTCCCTGGTGTCTCTCAACTTTGGCGATGCCGGGGGGGTGCCTCGGGCTGCGGGAGCTCGGACCACACAGAGGTCAGACAGCAGCAAGCGCAGGACTGCGCAGGCAGGAGCTTCTGGATCAAAGCGGGCCAGGCGAGGCTAGGCTGGGGTCGGCCTGGAATAGGCAGTGGCAGGTATTATTACTGTGACCCATGGGCGAGACAAAATGAGTAAAGGAAAACAATGGAGGATGCTCGAATCGTCGAGATGCAGCAGTCTGTACTGTAGTAGTAGTAGTATTGTTGTTGTTGCTGTTGTGTGTGCGGCGTCTGTTCGTCTCTGCCTCGATCTCGGTGTCTCTGTTGTTGGTTGGTTGGTTGGTCGGTCGTTGTCTGATCTATCTCGTCTCGTCTGTCCTATTTTGTGCACGTTGCAGGGCGTAGGATGCAAGATGCACGTCGTAATAATACGTTGGTCGACGATGCGCGATGTCCAAGGTTAAAAATAAAGCCTGAACAGAAACAGACCGAAAAAAAAAAATATGACAAGATGCGCTTCCCCTCTTTCCGTCTTGTCCAAGAATAAGAGTCAGGAAAAAAAAAAAGAAAGGAAGAAAAAGGCAGCTGTCTCGCACTCGCTGCAAGCCGAGAGTCCAAGTAGCGTTTGTCGAGACGTCTGCAAGCGCAAGCGCAAATGCAAATGCAAGCACACGAGGCTCTCCACTTCACAGCCCCCAGCTTTGTTTCGCAGGCGGCGCGCGACTCTTCTCTCTGTTTCCTCCTATTTATCCAGACCAAGCCCTGGATCTTGGATGATGCACCCGTAGATCTGGCACGCACTCACTCGAGAAGCCAATCTCACAAAATTTTCCTGCCTGCAGCCTGCGTGGACCGTGACGTGAGCCTGGTCCTGGTCTCGGTCTTCCGTGCTCTTCTCCTTTTTTTTCCATTGGGTCCCCTTCCCCGGTCGACTTTTGGGCGCGAGGACGTCACCCTGCAACTTTGGGCAACCCGAGCAAGGATGGCAAATAAGCAGGACGGCTGTCCCCTGACCACCAACACTGGTTATTACTCGCGTAACGTTGGGGTGTCTAATACCACAAGATTGGAACGAAAGAAAGGAGAAAGAAAAGGAAGAATAAAAGTAGAAAGGTGGAAAGGTGGAAAATTAAAAACAAGGTTATGCAAGAATTACAGGACGATGCGAGGGCGAGCGGGTGCTTGGTATGGCACTCGAGTACGCCCTTGAGGCTTGGAAGGAAGCCACAGCTTGATCACCTGATGGCAGTGTGAGCAAAGGGCGACTGTGTGAGTGTCGTCAGTGCGATGGCTGGAGAGTGTGAGTAATGAGTGGTGAGTGAAGTGCGTGACTGAAGCCAGCCCAGTCCCGTGCTAGCAAAGAAAGTATAATAGCACACTATGGTATGCTGTATTCTGGATGCTAGCGGGATCTGAATCAATAGTAGCAGCCCCTAGCCCTGCCTGTGTAATTGTGGCGCAACCTTGAGCGGGAGCTTGTGAAGTCTGTTTTGAACGCGCCGGCGGATCTTTGTACTCCCAGCTGAGATGGGAATACCCCTTCCAGAACACGAAGACGGTTTTCTGAGAGGATACCTAACAGGCGAACAAATGTGCGTCGAACTGGGCCAGTGATCAAGTCTGCGTCTGCGCACTGCAATGTCCAAGGAGCCAATAATTGTGTAGGCTATGCTGGCTCGGATTATTGGTTGATGAACAGGCCAAAGGCTGCTTCTTTTCGTCTTCTCTTTCACGGGAAATTCACCTCAATTTCCCACTCGTGTCAGGCTTCTAGGGTAAATGCGAGCTCAGTGCAAGGACCAAATGTTCGCATGTTCGACAGGCAACAAATATGTCGATTGGTCAGCGGCGTCGGAACTCCCTTGGTACGAGAGACGTAATCCTGACGCAGACGAAGAAGGGGAAGCTAGAACGCCGGTCCAGGTAGAGTTCTGATAAGATGCAAGAGCTATCGTAAAGTAATACTCATCGGCTGAGGCCACATAAGCGAAGAAACCGGGGGGAGTGGAAGCATGAAGCTAATATTTAAATATGACATGACACCGGGGATACCGTGCCAGCTAAGTGTGTCATTTGCTGCCGGGCATCTGCATTATACAGTACAGCCCATGCTGTCCTCGCAGTTATCAACATGGCGGCAGCAGCACACCCCATGCCCATGGCCTCCATGTGTGGCCGATCTTGGTATACATAGATTGATTGATTTGCACCCGTGTCCGTCCTGCGCTGTCAAGAATGAGAGGCGACGCTAGTCTGGCTAGCATTGAGTCAAAGGCAGTCCATCTCAGATTGGCAAAGCAAGCAAGCAAGCATGCGGGCTGCGACTTTGTGGGGGTGGACCAATTCAAGGACCGGTGGCGGCGTCGACGGATTGACACGACTCCAGGGACCCCGGAGGCTTGGCAACCAGATGTCTGGACGAAAATGGGAGGGACGAGGGGGGCAAGAGACAAGATGGCCCGTCAGGTAGACTGAGGCCACGACAGGGCGAGGTGCTGAGGTGAGGTCGTATCGCATTATTCCTGGGCTAATTTAGACAACAAAAGAGCACTTGAGGGTCGAGATGCGTTTGACGGTAGTCGAGCTGTGGCAGACGCGGACCAGCTGCCGTAATCGGCCACGTCTATTTCGTGCATCTCCCCATTCCCGAGGAGCAGCCATCAATTAGTTCCTTCCCCGCGACTAGCATCTCGAAATCGACCTAGGAATCTTTCAACTTGCTCAACCTCTGCACAGTAGTTTGTGAAGACATGGAACACATCTCGATCTTGGACACTCAGACCCTGCCAGATTCTGCTCTTGGCCTGCCGCGCTGGACCGAATCCATGCAGACGCCTCCCCTCCAGCTCAGCCTCCCCGGGTCGCCCTTCGCATCTGCCAAGACCGACTTGGTATCATCATAACGGCGCTTTCTAACCAAGGAATCCCGCCGCTCCATGGCACTGTCGTCCACCATGCCGCCCGCCGCACCGCATCATTCGCCGAGGTTACCAGCCAGCGGGGTTGTAATTGAGATGAGCCCGGAACGACTCAGATGATGCTGATGACGAAAATTGAGATGGTGATACGGGATACTCATCGAGGCAGCTTGCAGAAAGCGAGTTGGGAGAGGAATATTTTACCATCGGGGAATTATCAAATTTACAATATCATCGTCCAGCAGTTACGCTGAGCGCGCTCGGTGAGTACGAATTGGTTGTCACATGTCCACCCGACTCGTCGTCGACAACCACCAGATTCCATGACGCTACTGCTGCCGATAAAAATAAACGGCGTTGGCTGCCTGGTCCATTCGAAACACTACACAGTAAAGTACAAGACGGTGCTGTTTCGTATCACAACAAAATGTCACCAGTCATCCTCAACTCTTTCTCGCTTGCGACGTACATTCAGAGTGGGGGCTGCGGCCGTTTCCCATCCCAGAGATGTCCTCCGTCACTGTCGATATCACCTATCCGCGTTGTCAGCACATCAATCTACTGTAGCTATGCATGATTATGCATGATCGGGTCCAAGTTCGTATATCCGACAGTCCTTGACCGCCATGGCATGGCTGCTCTGTAATCGTGTCCAGTCGACAACTACAGTAAGTGCAAATGCCATTGCAACACCCGTGGCGGGGGCTTGGAAAAAAAGGTTTTGAAGTCAAGGGAAGTGTCAAAAGTGCCAGATCTGCATCTCCAATCTCAACAATAGTTTAACTCGAAACCGTTCCACAAAGTCATTGTTTTGCCCTCCAGCTTCCGCGCTCTCGAGTAATCGGCATATCTAAGACGGCCTGTCGCCAATCTTTACTGCTTCCTACACGCCGATCTCCTCTCCTCCGCACGTCATGAACCCGTGGTGCAAGCATACATGACGATTATCATGGTTCATCTTGGAAATGATTCATCTCGTACCAACAAACAACAAGAAAACGTCCAAATGAAAATGGATGACATGGCCCATCCCTGCGCCGCGAGTCGCCCCATGCCGCACCCCTGCCTTCTTGGTGTCGTGCGCTATGTACAGCGAAGCTCACACCTCCCGCGGAAAAGAAATCCAGAGCCTCCAAGGGGATGTGTATTGCCGCTGCATCTACGGGAGGCCAGCCCTGACGGTAAGGCTTATCGACCTATCGGATACGTGTAGAGATATCTGAGATCGCCCCAGATGCCTTTGTCGGTCTAGACAAAAGTCTTTTTGTTCCATTCGGCACCCAGCAGCGAGCAGAAAGGGTAGCATGCTCGACAAACGGGGGCCCCGTTTCGAGAAGCTGCCATTGCAGAGATGCAGAACTTAGGCTGATTAAAGATACGATTAGAACGCTTTGCAGGTGCAAACACCTCGGATTTGTCAAATTTTGGAGGACAACACAAACACGACAGCAGGGCAAATGACATGGGCGTCATCCCGTTATCTCCCATTTCACATTTCCCTCGTCAACCTCGCCATTTTCTGGTCCTCTCCGATTTCTCCTCCCGCGCCTATTCTTTGCTGACACCATCTCCGTCGCATCCTTTCTTATTCCATTCGATGGCAAAACGGAATACGTCCGATGGGCCCGCCGTCTTATTGTCGTCCCCGTTCCTTTCCATTTGCATGCCAGCTTTTGCGTCGCCGGGCGCCAACATTGGGTGAAATGAATGGGGCCGTATGCAGGCCACCTTGTTCAGCAATGGGTAGATCCGCTTAGCTGCTGTGAACATGAAAAGCAGATTGGGTTTAACCTTTTTGCTTTTGCTTTGTCCCAGGAAGCAGGGCGAAGATGGAGGGTGGGGGCCAAGCGAGCGAGCGAAAGCGTGAGCAAGCCGTGAAAGCAGCCAAGCCTGAACCACGACGTGAGTCGACGAGACGCCTGGGTCGGCCACTCACACCAGGCCGTTGTTCTTCCTTGCCAGTATTATTACTGACGCACTCTGTGCTGCGAAAGGAGTCCCATCCCTGGCGCCGCCAAGCACACCAGCCCGCTGGGCTGCCTCCGAGACAAAGGGCGGGATGTTACTGTCTGGCTGCGCTGGAGGCTGGCGCTGGCCGTGAACATGACACGACAGACTACGTTCGGTAGCGTTTAAGCTTGACCTCGAACCTCGAACCCCCCTCGACCGTCATGTGATCATCTTGGACGACTGTGGCCTGTACGACATACAGCATCAGGTCGTCGAATCAACAGATTGTCCGGGGAACATGGCAGTGACTGGCCGTCGACTCATCCCAGCTAACCGTCGTCTCCACTTGGTGCTAATTATTTCGCAAGTCCCAACGCACCTGTTGCTTGTCCGTCTGTGCGAATGTCTATTGGCATTCACTATCGTTGACCGCCTCTCGATCATCCTCAACCAACCTGCACCTTTTCCTGGCGGCGACCCAACTGCAGATGCGTTCATCTATTTGTAAGTATTTCAAATCACCAGCTACTGTACAGTATTTGAACAAGAAATATTTATGTTGGTACGGCCCTTGACCCTCGCATATCCAAGCCAGGGTCGAATCTCCAGCTTTCCCTCCACGTGGGATGTCCACAGGGTCGTCGGCTTCCCACGACCAACACGTCGGTCCAACGACCACCTTTTTTTCGCCCCCCCGGCCCCTTGTCTGAATGGCTTCGGGCCACGCGGAACAAGCTCCCACGTTCCGTGATCATCCTAATGAGCACTTTTTTCTGACAGCACTAACTCGGGACGACATCTGAGCTTAATTCTTGCTCCAGCCCTCTCAACACGTGTATGTTCCCGGTCAGCCGCATCCTTCCGGGTTCAAAAGAACAATATAGTCGGTGAACAAGCGCCCAGCAGCTATTTTGTCAAGTCTGTCCGCCAGTAGGTTGGTTGACATATGATATTGTGCGCATTGACGTATTCAGCTGGTCTAACAGAATGGCCACGGGTGAATTTTGCAGTCATCCGTCCCGCCCCAGGTGGGCTTCACCGCGCAAATGGGCTGTATTTCCTTTTCAAGCGCAACACGCGATCTTTACACTGTTTGTAGGGTAGATCCTTGCATCTCGCCAAGACGACGTAGGCTGCGGCTGGGAATGAGGCACGTATAGGTTGGGGGATCGTCGGTTGTTAATTGAACGGCGCCGAGCTTGGCAGTTGGGGCTGATGTAGATGGATGTGCTGTGACCAGGTCGACCGACGGTGGGAATCATTTTCGGCAAGCCGGTTGCTGCGGGCGTGAAATTTACGACAAGTGACTTGCTGGGACTTGCATGTACTTGACATTGAGAGTAAACTGCCATGTACAAGAAAGTAAAGACAATGATGCCATTCGGGGCAGATATTGAATTTACGTTGACAGACGCAGGGTAGCTGCCTGACCGTCAAGACGCTACGTGATCTACAAAAACCACAATCAAGCTAGCCAAAATACGTCTCTGGCATTCAATTCCAGAGAAACCTCTGAGACATCATCCCAAAATTAACGCCTTGGCAAAAGAAGTAGAAATAACCCCGTCTAGTGGTAACACCATTATAAGCGACGGCTTTCACGTCACTACAGCTACGAATCCCCGTCTACATGTCACGGTGGATTAATACACAACCTTATTGAATCAGTAATTGAATCTCAAATCCCTACCCTATCTAATTAGCAGAGCCCATCAGGCCATAGATACTTCTATCCTCTGCCAGGTTTCCCCTCCATTTCATCCCCCCCACAGATCTTCCCACAGATCTTGGTCTTCCTTCATGCTAGTGCAACAGATGAAATTTCCCCAACTCCGAGATGCCAATGCCATGCAATTGGCCGGATCAGCCTGCATACATAACCCAAGCTTTTTTCTTCGCCGTTAACCCCACCCTAGACGCGACAGATGACTACTTTTCGTAACAATGTGCGCTTGGATGGTGGGGTGGGGGCTGTCTTTTTTTTGAGCTCATCTGCCGAGTTTTTGGTCTTTGTTTCTCGTTTCTCTGGTCAGGGCCTTTTTTTACTTTAAATTGAATAACCTTGATTGTACCATGACTTGGTTTGGTTTTTGGTTTGGTTCATTGGGGCCTGTTTAGTTGTACGTGCGGGATAGGTTGCGGAGGTACCAGTCGACGAGCTTGCGTCCGACCTTGGCTTCTGAGATGTGAATCAAGTCCTGTTGCTCGAAAATTAGTGAAACTGTTCTGAGGCGAATTTTAAATGAAGAACGCGGGATGGGATACTAACTCCTTGCAGGGCGTAGTCGAGGTCGCTGACATTGACCAGCTCGCCGTCGAGAAGACCTTGGTATTGGTATCGCAGCTGCTTGGTGCGCTGCTTGGTCACCAGGAGCCATGATCGCAGCTCATCGGGCTTGACCTCGAGGAAGCCAGCCAGCTTGTTCAGGTCCATGGTGGTGTAGAGTCTCAGGTAGGACTTGATGGTGGGGCTCCACATGTTGGTCTTGACCTCGTCCATGAAGACGGCAAGGTGGTGTTCCACGGGGTCAATGTTGGACTCGGGGTTGTCAAAGTCCGGAGCTGTGGGCGTGGTGAACTTGGGGCAGGCGGTGCGGAAGAGCTCCTCGAAGACGGGCAGCGACTCGGGGCCACCACACTGCAGCTTAAGCAGCTGGTCGCCGTACTTCTCGCGAAGAGCGCTGTGGATGGTGTCGTCCAGTCGCGTGGGCTGGAAGGCCACGCAGATGGCGATCAGGGCGTACATCTGCTCGTTCTTCTTGGTGATGGAGTCGTACTGCGCGTTCTTTTGGAAGTTCTTGGTCCTCGAGACGTAGATGAGGATGTGGCTGAACATGCGGATGGCATCGGCGTATCGGTGCATCATCATGTAGGAGAATCCCACGTAGTAGTAGGTGGTGAAATGGGCGGCCATGACACGTGCGAACATGGCCTTCTTGTTGAGCTCGATGTTATCGAGCGTCTTGAGGGCGAGGCTGAAGTCTCCGAGCAGGCAGTGCACGCGCAGGAGACCGATGATGGAGAAGTAACCCAGCATCTTATACAGGTTCTTCGATCCATACTCTCCAGCCACAGCCGCGGGGTCCTCGTTTCGCTTCATAGCGGCAAGTTGTTCGGTGATTTGAGATCGCTGGATCAGGGAGTAGAGGACGTTGAGAACGCTGTAGGAGCCCCAGGTGTTGGGGTTTTCTCGCAGAATCTGAATCTCCTCCTCGTTGGATGCTTGACGAGCAATTCGCAGTCGATATGACGAGAAAGAGTTGAACTGGTAGATGAATTCATCAATCACATCCCAGGCCCAGTAATACTATAAAGACGGGTATTAGCTTCCACTTTTCTTTTTGCCTAATTTCTGTTATTCCCAAGCTGAATTACGCGCCCAACCATTATGACGGCCCAAGGGTACAAAAATCAGAAATATGGTGTAGCACGAACCGAAGGAGGCTCCAGATCCACAGGTCCCTCCGAGTTCAAGATGAAGTGGAACAAGCTGCAGTAGGAGTCGTAGCTCTGGAACTTGACCTCCAGAGGTGCTGAAAAGTCGAGAGGCTGGGCAGCCTGCACAAGACGGGCCTGAATATCATCGGCTTGTTGCGCCATGGTCAAGGACGTGGTCTGGCTGAGATCGTCACCATCCTCATATTGCACCTGCTCCTTGTAGTCGGCTACCAGGGCTTCCTCCTCGACATCGCTGTCATCATCGATCGCGCGGGCCGGAGCCACGCCGTTCTGGTACGTCGACATTTTGAAATTGGCGTCACTCGTTTGATTCGACGTCGTCGGAGTCGAAGGCGCGGACTTGAGGGGCACAAGGGACCGACCGAAATTTTGCGCTTCGGCTGAGGGGCTTGGGGGATGCTCTCACGGAATTTTCGTGTTGTTAGGGCTTGTGGTGCTGATATGCGTCTATCGCGAAATAAATGCGGGCTGTGTGCATATCGCTTGCATCTACCGAGCAGTTCATTGGTGGGGCAGCAACGTAGTCGCAAAGCGGAGCAGCTCAGAGACGTATGTCACGGCGGGGGGGGCAGCAATGAGGTGGGATGAATGAGATGAGTAAACATGAGAAGATTGACTATTTGGAGATTGCTACAAGAAATCAGCCAAATCAACATATTCCAGCTAGCTTTTGCCGCCCAACGAGATTCTGTGTCACGACCTGACTCACTCTCACTCATAGTGCATCACATTTTCATTTTCCCCTCTTGGATTGGCATGGCCCGTCGCCTGGCAAAACGACCCAGTGGCGTCAGAGACTGGAGCAAAACTTGCATTTGAAGGAGTCACACATCATGATCCAATCAGGCTGGGCTAGTGAGCACCACCGTTAAAAAGAGCAAGAAAAACAGTCTTTGCTGACCAAACCGCCTGAGGCCGTCAGCGAAGAGTCGCAGTGGTCCAGAATTAAAGACTGCCCATTCCGTGAGGCAAGAGGTCGAAGTCGAGAGCTGTTGAATCTCGCTGCTACAGTCACTTTGCAAATCCACTCTCACAACACAACTTGAACATATAACAGATCTGAGCAGCCTGGGTATAGGAACCCTGGTAGCTTGGACAAATCACCCGCTCACCATGCCGGTCGTTACTCCAGACAAGCTGGCAAGCCTGCAAAGGCAGTCTCAAGATATCAGAAATGTATGCCCAGATCGCCTCTTCCCTTAGCCAATCCAGATGACTGACTGTGCAAAACTATAGATATGTATCCTAGCTCACGTAGACCATGGGAAAACGTCACTCACAGATGCCCTTCTGGCCACAAACGGCATCATCTCACCTAAACTAGCAGGCAAGATTCGGTATCTCGACTCTCGTCCCGATGAACAACTCAGAGGTATCACTATGGAATCGTCAGCCATCTCATTGTACTTCTCCATGCTGCAAAGATCATCCCCGGAAGCAGCTCCGCAACCTAAAGAGTATCTCATCAACTTGATCGACTCACCGGGGCACATCGACTTCAGCAGCGAAGTGTCCACAGCGTCAAGACTCTGCGACGGTGCCGTCGTGCTCGTCGACGCCGTAGAAGGCGTTTGCAGTCAAACCGTCACAGTTCTGCGTCAAACATGGACGGAAAAGTTGAAGCCCTTACTCGTAATCAACAAGATGGATCGTTTGATAACAGAACTCAAAATGACTCCCGCCGAAGCATACCTCCACCTTAGCAAATTGCTCGAGCAAGTCAACGCAGTGCTGGGCAGTTTCTTCCAGGGAGAACGGATGGAGGAGGACCTGAACTGGCGGAAGAAAATAGAGGAGCGTGTCAACGCCGCTGCCGCCGCCAAGGCTTCTGTGGACGACGACTTCTCAGACGCCGGAGACTTGCAGTTCGAGGAGCGCGACGACAAGGATATCTACTTTGCTCCGGAAAAGAACAATGTCATCTTCAGCAGTGCCATCGATGGCTGGGCATTCACATGTCGCCAGTTCGCAAGCTTATACGAAAAGAAGCTGGGCATTAAGCGTGGACTGATGGAGAAAGTTCTCTGGGGAAACTTCCACCTCGATCCCAAAACGAAAAAGGTGCTGGGACCAAAACATCTCAAGGGCCGCAACCTTAAGCCAATGTTCGTCCAGCTAGTTTTAGAACCCGTCTGGACAGTATACCAGGCCACATGTGGCGGCGACAACGGCAAAGGCGACTCGGCAATGCTAGAAAAAGTTACCAAATCACTAAACCTCTCCATACCAGCGCACGTCCTCCGCGCGCGAGACCCACGACTGCTCCTCACAACAGTATTTGCATCATGGCTACCCCTTTCCACGGCGCTCCTGGTATCCGTCATCGAATCCCTCCCATCACCACCTGCTGCCCAAGCGGCACGCATTCCTGATCTCATCGATCAATCCCCCGGATCCGAAGTCGTGGACAAGGCCATCAAAGACGCCATGATCACATTCAAGCATGAGAAGTCAGACCCCGTAGTCGCCTACGTCAGCAAGATGGTGTCGATCCCCAAAAGCGAACTGCCCGAGAACAAGAGGAAACCCGGAAGCCAGATGAGCGGAGAGGAAGCCCGAGAACTTGCTCGCAGAAAGAGAGCCGAAGCCGCCAAAGCGGCAGCCCAGGACGCAACCGATAACACACTAGGCGGTATCACAGAGGCCCTCGACAACGCTCACATCGACGATCTCAACACCACCGAGCAGGAAGACCAAAAAATCGATCCCGAACACCTCATTGGCTTCGCACGCATCTACTCCGGCACGCTCTCCGTCGGCGACAAACTCTACGTCATCCCTCCGAAATGGTCACCAGCCGATCCCAACGCAGACCCCCAACCGCAAGAAGTGACAGTCTCAGCACTCTACATGCTCATGGGCCGCAACCTCGAATCCCTCGACTCCGTTCCCGCGGGCGTAGTATTCGGCATAGGCGGCCTAGAAGGCAAGATCCTCAAGTCCGGCACCCTCTGCAGCACCCTCGATGGCGCAGTAAACCTAGCGGGCGTGAGCATGGCCGGCAAGCCCATCGTCCGCGTGGCCCTCGAGCCAGTCAACCCCGCCGATCTCGACAAGATGATCCACGGCCTCGAATTGCTCGTCCAGAGCGACCCGTGCGCAGAGTATGAGCAGTTTGGAAGCGGCGAGCACGTGCTTCTCACTGCGGGAGAATTGCACCTGGAGCGATGTCTCACTGATCTCAAAGAGCGATTCGCGAGGTGCGACATTCAGGCTGGTGCGCCTATTGTTCCGTATAGAGAGACGATTGTTCGGGCGGAGGAGATGAGACCTCCTGTGAATAAGGATCTTGGTAGAGGTGCGGTGGTGGGAACGACGAGCTCGAAACAGTTTACCATGTCGTTACGCATTCGGCCATTGCCGTCTGATGTGACGGAGTTCTTGCTCAAGAATGCTGATGCCATAAAGCACATTTACTCTGAAACGAAATCTGCTGAGACGGGAGAGGAACAAGAGCAGGATGGGGCTGATAGTGTTGCGCCTGATACGGCCGTCACGGCAGTCAACACAATCTCCATTGACGAGTTCAAAAAGCAGCTACAGAAGCAGTTGGAGACTGGAAAGGGGCGCGATGTGTGGAAGAATCGCACCGATCACATCGCTGCTTTTGGACCGAGAAGGACAGGCCCTAATCTGCTTATTGATGCTACGAAGGATGGGATTCTACTGAAAGTGTTCGGGTCAAATCAGGACGGAGAAACAACGGCACCGCGGGTTGGAGAAGCTCTACACCCAAGCCATCTGGCAGATAAGATCACGTATGCCTTCCAACTGGCCATGGCACAAGGGCCGCTCTGTCACGAGCCGGTGCAAGGCGTCGCTGTTTTCGTGGAAGACATCTCGCTTGATCTCGGCGAGGACGACACACCTGCCCGCGACAAACTCAGTCGACTTACCAGCGAAATCATCAAGACGTTCCAAGCCTCCCTTCGATCAGCCTTTCTCGACTGGTCCCCTCGCCTCATGCTCGCCATCTACAGCGTCGAAATCCAAGCCTCCACAGAAGTCCTCGGCCGCGTCTACGACGTTCTCACTCGTCGTCGTGGACGCGTGGTCGCCGAAACGATGAAGGAAGGCACCCCCTTCTTCACCATCCAGGCAGTGCTCCCTGTTGCCGAGAGTTTCGGATTTGCCGACGAGATGCGCAAGAGGACCAGCGGTGCAGCACAGCCCCAGTTGGTATTCGCCGGATTCGAAATCCTCGACGAGGATCCCTTCTGGGTGCCCTTCACGGAAGATGACCTGGAGGATCTGGGCGAGTTGGCAGACAAGGAAAATGTGGCCAAGAGATACATGGATGGCGTGAGGAGGAAGAAGGGACTGTTGGTGGAAGGTCGAAATGTGGCAACCAATGCGGAAAAGCAACGAACCTTGAAGCGGTAGGATGTAAGTAATCAAAAAATCCGTAGTTTATGGGTTCAAAGAAATTTCAACCTGCGGGAAATTCCGAATCCAGTAAAGAACGAGAACAAATGATGTGACAGGACCTGCCTGGTTTGGCGTTCTGCCAAGATCCGCATTTCTGTCTCCGCAAGCCACTGTTGGTGATGAGGTCGCTCGCAGCCAACATGTATGCAGACACGGGCTAGGCAACAAAGAAGATCCCATCCCATGCCATCCCATGTAATGCTCGATGATCGAGCTTTTCAGAACCAACAGGTGTCCACTTTTACGGTGAACATGCAAGCGATTTCCGTTTGAGACGGGCGGGGTCGGTGAAGAGTCTGATTTTGGGTAGTACTGGCTGAGAGGTGCAGCAAAAGTCCTGCCGTGGATGAGAGAAGAAGACGTTGGTTTCAATCATGTTCCTAATGTCCGATGGTTCGCGGCTGCAGGTAACTAACTCCTCCACTCGACATGATGGCATGCAAGATGCTCGTCCTTCTTCCAGCACATACAAAGGCGCACACGATCGTAAAACAGTCACCGTATTTTCCTCTACAGCTACAAGGTTCTCTTCTTCACTTCTCGTCCTACAATTCGTCAGCAATGCTCAGCCTTGGCCACTTACCTAGGTATTTGACAACTCAAGATCGACAAGCGAGAGCCAAAGAACTGTGCAGAATCGCCGATGTTGACGACGTTGATTCATAGTGCTCAGTTCTCGGTCCGGATTGTTTACAAGGTTGGTACAATCCGGGATGTGTTCAAGCAGGTACAGTCGCGGTCGTTCAACGGCGTTGGTCCGCATGCAATCCACGTCACATTGTGATTAAATGGGTCCCCGATCATCATTCCTGCATCATGTCCAAGCAGACGCGGCAGGGTATCAGACAGGGGCCAAACAACGTTGGTTTCCGAAGTTGCCGGATTCTGTTGGGTGCGTTAATAACCTCCGAGGTTATGAAAAGCTAGCCTTGGTCTAAAATCGCTCAAGTTCTTACAGCTCCACGAAATGTGTTTCGGTACTCAATGTCGACTTCGTGATACCCCATGAGAGACTGCGGTTGTCGCAACAACCTTCTGCGTAGTAGTCTCCTTGATATGAACTGTATGTGATCTGCAATACGCAAAGTATGATCCCTTGAGACGAATCTTTGGTGTCTATCGTTCATTGATTAGCCTTGGTGAACGAATCTTCCAACCGGGGAAGTGCTCGGCCGGGTTCCCTCCTCGCCGTAGCTTCCGGCCGAGATCAGGGGGCCTCAGGTAGGCACTCTATCGGCCCGCGAAAGGGACACGTCATTGAGAGCCTGTCCTCGAGAGCCTCGCAAAGATAATAAAGCTGTGTACATAGGACAGTCCCTGGCTTGCGGATCCAGTCCAGTGCAGCAACCAAACGGTACCGAAGTAAATTGCTCGTCTTGGATTGTACCTTTGTTCAGCGGACAGTACGTGTTGCAAGACT
This sequence comes from Periglandula ipomoeae IasaF13, assembly GCA_000222875.2. Lineage (NCBI taxonomy): Eukaryota > Fungi > Ascomycota > Sordariomycetes > Hypocreales > Clavicipitaceae > Periglandula > Periglandula ipomoeae. Next base: position 30,383 of record AFRD01000071.1, read on the forward strand.
TCGCGTTATAGCCAATGGCAGGCATACTCAGCTGCTGCAACCGATGAGTCCATCAGTTGGTAATATGACACTTCCCGCCTCAGGCGATAGGCTGAGCGGTCGCATGGCCTTTTGGAGCATATGTATTGCTCTATTCGCGAGTTTACCACATAAGTGTCACTGTCAAGCTGTAAGCGGTCCTTTTTCGCGTGATGAAGGACCGGCCAAAAGAAAGCATTTTACTGCGATTTGACTGAGTGGATGCGAAGCGTCATGCGACAGTCGTGCTTTTGTCGAACTTGAACAACAAGCTTCACGTGTCTGTGAATTGCTCACTGTGAATGTGATGGTCGTGCATCGTGGTGCACCCACTGATCACAAGTAGCCGTCGTTGAGGTCGAGTGCGACGTTGCAAGCCCTATCTGCAATGCCTGCGCAGCCTGGAGTCAATCCAGCGGATCAATGTTTGACGTTGGCTGGAGAACGGCTGCAATACTGTCAAGCCCAACCAGTCTTTACCGACCGAATTTGGCTGTACACTGTACGGTCTCCTCGCCGCCAGTTGAACCTGGACCCTTTGCCCCCCTCACCTCCCACTCCCAGTGCACAGATGATGGAGCAGATGGTGGAGATGGACGACGAAAGGTCGATTCGGGTCGATTCGTGGTTGCAAGGTGGGGAGACCAGGGCCAGGATAGACATCAAGAATCTGGGCAACAAGCTCAAGACAGCTTACAATAGGCGCGCTAGGTGAGAGGGTCTTGGACCGACCTAAGGTCATAAAACGTACGTGCTGGACATGCAGGTTTTTGGTGGACCCATCATCTGGAGGAGTCGCATCATACGAGGAAGCGTTCAATCGCCGGATGGACATATGTGAGGGCAAGAGAACGCACAGAAAGGGCGCCTCGGTTGTCAGGCGACATTCGAGTTTGTTCCTCGAAGAGAGAACGACACTCGATGGAAAAATCGCGCGGATTGACACGCTTCTGCTCAATCCCACGCTGCTGTCCCAAGCGTGGCCTCACGCAATGGCGCAAAAATCAGATGTGTGTCCCAATGCCGGTGTGCAGGGTCCTGACTCTGCTAACCTAGGCTCTGGAAGCCCTCCCATGATGCGAATCTAGCCATCCACTTCCCTCTCCTTATAAGATTGACAGGCAGCAGACAAGTACTTTAAAGTGGCTTGACCAGGGAGTAAACGAGATTAAGCTTTTCCTCCCCCTACAATCATTTTGCTGAGGGGTGGGAGGACGGAGCATTAATTACCATGAACTCATTTTGGGTCGTTCCTTTAATGTTTCAAACAGGATCGTCGAAGTAATTCCCAATGCTGTGGTTGATGACGGTAGGTGGTCGTGGTGTCTCGGCAGGACTGATGTAACGGCGCCGGTGCGAGCTGTCTTTCGCAGTTTCCCGAGGCAGTGGAATTGCGTGGCATTGATGGCAGCATGCTTTCGCGCTGTTAGTGACTTTAGCTTCTTTGCGGTAAAATTGAGGACTTAGACATGTTTTAATATCCGCTGATCCATCCAGCAATTGAAATGAACGAGTTCATAGTTTATAGCCCTTTGGAAGAGCTGCAAAAGCAAATGCGAGCAGATACTTTTGTTGATGTCGTGCATGCACTGGGCCGCCATGGCCGTGTCAATGCGCCAAGTGCTTTCTTCTTTTCAATTTTCACCCAGGTGCTTCTGGCAGTAGTACCTGACCTGCTACAAATCGGGCGACCGCATAACTCATGTGTTTGTCCTCGGAAGTCGGTACGATGCTGTCAACCGAGAAGTCTTCTGACTCAACGTGCATTGCAGTCTTGATTCGAGGCGTCGACGTTTTTACCAGGCCGCGCAGCTGCTTGTTTCGACTGCGTAATACGTATCAAATCGAGCTTCCCGATTGCGCTTGGGAGCATGAAATGAGCGCGCGCCCGGACTGCCGTGCCGTGCCTTAGCGCCAGATGCCGGGATGACAGAACTAAAAAGTCGTAATTACACCATTGGTCTCTCACTTGCCCACTGCAGCCCTAATGCTCGGATGAGAACGCAAGCACAATTTCTTTCCGAAAGAAAACGAGGGCAGGCCTGTGGCTGCCTGAGGAGACTTGTAGTTATCTCTCGACAAACATGATGTAATACGTGCTGACATGGCGTGAGATCGATATGCCACGATTATTTCTTCGCGGTACGGTATACTGGTGTAGTCATCAGACAGACATGGCTCAGGCATCTTGTCGATTACTTCAGTTCAGCTCAGATCTTTTGATCGCACTCGACGGTTGAGACATCTGTCACGAGGAACTGTTACGTCTTGGTAGGGCCCTGAAATGGACTAGGGTGGGCTTGATCCTTGACAGCGAGTACCACTGGATCTGGGAGGAGTGGACATGATATTGTTGGCGGAAGAGAGCCAAGCTTGGCCCCGCCAGCCCGGTCCGCGAGCTTGCAGCAAAGCAATGGAGAAGGATGGCCAAGCAGCGAGTGCCACGGCCCTCCAAGTGGCGGACGACAAGCATGTTCGGGTCTGGCCCAAGCGGCGAGCAGGCTTGCGATCGAATGGTGTAGTCGGGATGGCATCAGATGGCCAGGTCGCGGCGGTGGCGGCGGATAGTTTGGCTTGGTTCGGTTTCGCTGGGGCTTGCAGACTGGACCGTGGTTGAATAGTGTACTGTAGTGTAGTTACTGTACGAGGCAGGCGGCGATGGAGAAGGGGGATCCCAGATGGCAGATGGGAGTCGAGATCTCTTGATGTTCGTCGTCGGCCTACCTTGTCGTCGTCCTCATCTCATCCACATCTGCATCCAAGGACATCCCATCCAAGGTTGGCGGTGCCTCTAGACTCTGGGGCAGCTACGATCCCTGTCGCCGTGTTGGGGCGGCGCGGGCTCGTCCCCAAGGCCCCTCCAACAGCCTCCATCTGCCTCCAGGTGCTAACTGGTGTCAACTGGTGCGATCCAATGGTATCCTCCAGTCAGGGTCTCCGGGCCTCGGGCACTCAGCTTCTCAGCAGCCGCAGCCAGGCAGGTCCACGTAGTTGGTGGTCTTTGCTCAGAGGCGCGGAGCGGGGGGCAGCTGGCAGCATCGGAAGGATGAGGGAGCACCTTCCTTCCCTCCCATTCCACCATTCACCACTCAACATTTGATCTGGGGCCGGAAGGAGCTCCTTCCCGATGCTCGGGCTGATTCGTGGTCATGGTCATGGAACATGCCGTGATGCACTTGCGTCGCCGCCTCGTATAGTCTGATACTGTCTGGTAGGCAACGTAGGTACCTACTGTAGCAATGCTCTCATTCACAACCCACTTGTCACTTGAGACAAAAGCGCAGCATGGCACAGTCCGTCTGCCTGTGAAAAATCAACCCGTGCAAGACAAGTCAAGTCAAGTCAAGACAGCCCGAGAAACAGACCCCAAAAAGTTCAAAATTGAGTCTGGTCTGGCTACGTCGCCCATCCATGCCACCTCGAGCCCTGGCTAGGCCCTGACTGGGCCCTGGCTGCCCTTCCGGTTCGTCGTCTTGGCCCACGCCAGCCCAAACCATCGACCCGGCGTTCGGTTAGGGCCTCGATGGGCCTCCATCGCCGCCTCCCATCACCCTCCCATCGCCCTCCCCTGTTGCTCCCACCCCCGGTGCTCTGCGCTCTAGCCTCCGCCATCTTGCGCGGCTTCACAAGCGCCCGCCAGGATGTCTTGTGCATCCATCTGACTGAGTGCCTGTCCCTGCATCTCCCTGGCTGCCCTACTCTGCCCTTCCTCTACGGCCTGCTCGGGCGGTTTGTTGGCTTGTTTGGTATGACACGAATGGGTACGGGGCATCCAGGATGCAGCTCGAGGATGCAGAGCTGCTGCAAGCCCTCCACCAACCCCCCTTGGCAGTGGAGCTTGGCCTCAGTTGGTGGTGCTTTTTTTTTGCTCGGGTTCGTCGCCCTTGTCCTTGTGATAATGGCAGTGACGGGGCATATTACCTGCGCAGGGTGACAGATTGGGGAGCATGGGGTAAGGTAGATATACCAGAGACCTGCCTCTACCTCGACCTCGAATACCGACCTCCGTCAACTGCTTCCAACTTTACCTACTTTTACCTACTTTTACTCACTTTCAACTCTCCCACCACAGAGCTCCTCGTCCGACTTATCTAGGAAAGTTGTTGAGCTTTAACGCCATCTCGGACTCAAGCGTCGAACCTTGTCTCGCACATAGTTCCACCCACTGTCGCCGGCTTCACTGTCTTGCCTCCTCAGTCAACCAGCAAATCGGCAAGCGATATAATATCCAGCAAACTGCGTCAGGACATTGAGCCTTCCCACCTACACAAACTCTGTGTAATCCGGTCACGGCCTTGATTTTATGCTCGCTTGTGGTCCTGCGTACGATGCCATCTGTGAAAGTTTGGGCTTCATCTTTAGCAAAGACCAATTCTAGAGAGTTACCCTGTCGCCAACGATCATCCGTCACCGACTCATATCCCCGTCGCATCTCTGAATCTTCTTTATCCAACATGGACGTCAACGACAGCGAAAGAACACTTGTTGGTACCCTTGAGGTGGACGATGTACAACCGTATGGCTCCAGTCAGCGACAGCTATCCACATCGTCCGCCGGCTCTCAGTAACAGGATCAACGAATCACCAGAGGCTCCAAAGATTCAGGATCTATCGAGCGTCGCGTCGATTACTGCGTTGTTGAAGATGATCGATATGCCGTCCAGTTCGGCAACTACACGGGGGTTTGGGCAGGCGACGTGGGCAATGCGGCACCCCAAACAAGAAGCAGATACTTCGGTGACCACATTCATCAGAATGCCTACAACACGCCGAGCAAGGCATGACGTCTCCCTCTCAATTTTCGTTTGTTTTTGTCATTGCATAGCTCAGGTATAGGGAATCAGGACGGGTTTAGTGTCCCAAAGGCATCGGTGTTCGAATGCGATCTCAGCTTGTATTAGGAAATGATTTCTTTTGTCTTCGGTATCGGCTCGGTTGGTTATGTTCAGGCTCGGTATGGCGTCACATGGCACGGATTTACACCAAGAAGCTTGGCATGTCTGGCTCGCTTTTAGCATAGCACCTCTAGGCGTGGCGCCGCAAGGCCTCGCGCCTGTAACTTGACTGGTTTCAAGTAATTTGCGATTTTCCCGCTCAACTGCATGTGTCGCGTCCAAGTACCTAATAGAACGCGGAGTGGAAGTCCATCGGTATTGCCTTTGGTGAGATGTTGCGTGCTCGGTGACGAATGCAGGCATGATGTGAGAAATGCACGGCCATGCATGCGATTTTCTGACATGTGCAGGGGAATTCCATTCCATTACGCGTCCACCGCCACAGTACGTCTGTCACCTGAAGAAACCATGAGCGACTGCATTCTAGTAAGTCGAATACTTCCAGGAACGAAAATGAATTGAGGATTTGAGTCACATATCATGTCCGGCATTGGGGTTGCGTAATTGGCGAAATTCTAAATGGTGATCAACTCAGATTGGTGTAGGGTAAAACCCATATGAAGATGGAGATTGGCCAAGTACTGCTGCAAACCCGAAATCGAACTTCCATTCAAGCTCAATAGTCCTCTAAGAGAAGAGGAGCATGCCTATACCGTGATGGCAATTGTCGATTCGAACGCCATTGCCTTAACCATCGGAAGCGAGCTCCTGTTTGACTGCACGTCTACTGAAGCGAGGGTGGGTTGCGTGTCGACGGAATATTGTTGAGGATTGCGCAGGTGAGCCATGAACATACCTTGGACGATGAAATCGCCAAGAAGTTCATGATCCCTAATACAGTCTATACATTGTCCATCCGATGGCTGAAGCTTTGAGTCAGACTTATGCTTGTACTTTGTCCGCATAGTCCAGGTGTATCGACTCATCTCGACTGATCGTGACAACGGTGATAGCTGGCCACTTGCGACACTGCGACACTGCGACACTGCTTCTGGCATTGTGCGGGGGCAGGGAAATGAGTTAGAAATAAACTGTACTTAGGAGCGAACTACAAGTTCCCGCTTCCAGAGGCACAGTCTGACCTTCCACTAGCAGTCTCAACATCCTCTAGATGGATTGGCATGTCACTAACCACGGTCAGGCCGCCGCATAACATATTACATGCTCCTGTCTTGTGTAACCACTTGTTTCGTATTCGGTCAAGGGCACTCTTAAAATCGTCCAAGATGATAACGTCACAAAGACATTTGCAAATGAATATAGCTAGGAATTCGCCATTAGAGTTGACTCGACTGCCTCAATGACGATTGGACATATCACTCACTTTCCAGAAGGGTTCCACGCCATCAGGCAGATTTAGTGGCAAAACACCCAAGACCGCGCACTCCTCTAGGATGATGAATACAATAGACAGGCACATTGACACTAGCATAATTCCGAAGAGAGGGCTGACAGTCACTAGCTCCATGATTGTGAGAGAATATTGTCGTTTGATGATGTAGAAGAGATGGCAAACAGTGAAGAGCCACCACGGGTCACTTGCAATGAGTCAGCACTTTGACCATGGCAGGAAGAAAAAAGGAGAGAGAGAGAAGTTTACTTGCCGAAAAAGCGGCTCAAAGGGTCTTGTTTTCTCAAATATAGAGTTGATGCTATTGTAGTAGGTGAAGTTGGCGTAGATCTCTATGACCCAGTATGGTTGCACGAGAATCACACTTCCTATGTAGAACAGGGATCCTTTGCGGGACAAGAAGGGCCTGCTTTTCATCCACGCAATGACGTTGTGCAGAGACCATGATGCACAGACGGCGATCGAAGTTACCGAGAGATACCAGCCGTATGCAGGGTCCGCGACAAAAATAAACGTGCCGTGGGGCATTCCTAGAACAAGCTAGTTTCTGGAGTCAATTGACGTGCGATAAGACTTTTTGTGGAGAGCGACGAAATGGCACACCTCTGTCAGGATCAATTTATGCAAGAGGATGCGCTTCCTCATGTTGGAGATGACGAGGACGGCTATGATGAACAGAGAGCCAACCATGAGCCCTTGGCTCCAGGCTTCCAAGATGAGGCCATCAGGGGAGGTTGGATGACCTCTATCGTCGCTAGGCATGTTACATGATAACTAGGCCGGAAAAAAAAAAATCAGGATGGAGAGACCAGACTGTGTCATTGATCAAAGTGGATACATTAATTCCAAAGTAGTTTTAAAGAAAAAGTAGGAAATGGTCATCTTGCTCTTGGCACTCCTAGAGCATAACGGATAACGGAAAGTGGGATTAAAGGGGGAAAATGTTTCATTCAGCACGGGCGGGGAATCTGACCGGTTATATCGTTTGCCACAGTAGAATGCTGGTATTATAACGCGCCACGACTCTCTTCCCAGCCATGGCGGCGCCCGCAATCGGGCTACATAGGGGAGAGAACTTAAAGAGAAGGCCGCGTCTCACTTCGGACCGTTGAGCCTTGACACAAGACAGTAAAGAATACCGGACGGCGCCGCATGTCAATTCAGGGCGGAGCGCATGGGAGTTCAACAGCCTCTGTTCCAAAATGGCTGTTCTACGCGAGAGGCTTTACAAGGACTCCCGTCGCGCGATCGTACAGTTTGAGCAATGATCAAATATTTTTATTCGGGAGTCATCAACTCTTGAACTGTTTGGCGTGCAAAATAATCTGGCAGACGAAGGGGGCAATTCCATGATGACGATTCCTGAACTTGAGTTGGCGAGTCTCGCCGGATGATCACCAAACCTCATTGTCCGACTTGCCGCCCTCCCCAAGCCAGCGATCAGAAAATGAATGGGTGGAAGCAGAGTTTCTGTAGCAAAGTGGTCGAGCAAGCCATTAATAGCAATTGCTTGCACCATATGGCGATTGGTCGAACGCTGGTGGCGGTCCACGTAAGTATACTGGAAAAGGCTTAGTGATTTCAAAGATCAGCTAGCAATGAATGAACTTAATTCCTAATCGGGAAATAACTCAGTCACCCACAATTTTTTGTCCACAGGCTACCCACCAGCTCGACAAATTTTCCATATTAGGAAATTGGGTAAAGTCAGCGGTACTTTGTTCCTGATGCAAGCTGTAGGTGGCAACATCAAATCGCATTCTTACAAGTAGAATTTACTTGTTCAAAACCCCATACTTCTTCTGAAATATATTCAAGACGAGTCTATTGACATCTTTTCTAGTTCTACCGCACCAAATCTACCCCCAAGCTGAAGACATCACCTTGTCAAGGGGGGCTGGCCGTGTCGCTTCACTCAATGTTGGAGAGGGCAGGTTGCTAACTTACTGGGAACTGACACCCAGCTCCAATTACCCCATGGGGGATCTTAGGGAACCCCGCGATTCACTAGTCCAAGGCGCGATTCGATACATGGGTAAGCGCACCACGGCCGCCTGCGACATTTAAACGCTGGGAGTAGCGGGTGATTAATGAAGCCTGCACACACGACGAGACCCACTACAAGTATGTCCTAATGAAGCAAAAGGTTCCTCGATAAGAGCCGTCTGCCGGCCGGTCACTGGAAACAAATAATCATGGCTTGCTCTGACCCACTTGATTGTAGAGCTTCCGGAGTTCTGGATGAGGTATTGCATCATAGTGCCACGTGGCTATTGAATGGCTTAATACACGAGTTCTGTAGATAGATTTAATCGGCAGTGCCATGTGGCTCTTTTGAAGAATAGAAGCTTCGTCAGCCTTCGAATCCATTCGTACTGTTTCGATGTAGATTCTCCTGGCCGTGCTCCTAGTCTCATTTATACTAAGCTTTGTTTAGAAATCTCAACGTTGTGTGGAAAGAGACGAAAACACAAAAAAAAAATCATCGACACATGATACTAAGCTTTGTTCTCTTGACTCAGTCTGATTCCTTTTCCCCACGAGGCAAATTCTAGCATTTTGCAGAGGTGCTCAGACGGCTAAGGAGTCGGGCCTGGTCTCACGTGTGCCAGACACCAATAGTTATTCGTGCCCGAATCGAGCTGTCATCTGATTCTGCACAGTACCGGTAAGAGTTTCGGGAACATGAAATAGTGCCAAAAATGGAGTACTACGCCACAACGGTGACCGTGCTGCTTCGTTCGGAACGATGCGACTCGGGAAATGGTGGAAAGAATGGTTTGCTAGAAATGTATGGCTTAAGATAGTTCGTTCCTGGCCGAGTACTAGAAACTCCTCGTATATTCATATGCGAGAGTTGTTCCACTGTCCAACTGTGTCTAGGCGTAGCATATGTATATAGATTGAAAACAAACAAATCTCTTTGCCTTCACCACACTCAATGAATGTAAAGTAACATAACCACTTCCTCAGCTTTACTGTTGTAGATCTGAATGTATCACAAACTAATCAATCCTGCATAAAGGCTGGAGCATCATTCAATGGCTCACTGGCGCTCGCTTTCGTAGCTGCTATAAGACTCACCCGTAGCCAATACCAAAAGACATGGTGTTTCGCACAATCATGACGGCCGACAGAGTCTCGCTGCTGAGGTCTCGGAAACAATCAATGCAGTAGGTGATGCAGAACTGCGACCCCGCCATGGTGGTGAAAGATATGACCCCCATGGCGACCACTAGATCAAACCAGTGAATGTTGTGGTATGCCCCGACACCCCACAAGATGCACCCAAACGATATAAGAATCAGAGAGGGAATAAAGAGCCATAAACGATGCTCTGCCTCCATGATTCCTTTATTACGGCGCGCCATCTTGATGATGAAGCGATCACCAAAGAGACCAGTGTAGAAGAAACTGTTGCAGCTCGTGTTAGCGTATGGAAACACATCCACTTTGGGCACACCGTTTATAGTACGGCAAGCCTATGGATTCACTCACGCAAGGGTAGTGCCTATCAATGGGGAAATGAATGTGAGGCCGATAATTGAGCTCTTGATGCTGTAAGGCGGCGCGGATAAGACCATCGACTCGGTAGCGTTGAGGACCGATAACCAGACAATGTTGCATCCATACAGAAAGCCAGCATAGAGAACAATGGGGAACTTCAAGACATAAATTCCGCGCCAGATGAGCTTGAACACAATGTTCTCCTCGCGGAACCCAGCTTTACCAATGGGTGCCAACTTGGAAATGTAAGACTTTTTGGCATACTGTGTTGCAGCGCCGCCATCTGCCACCCTTGAGTTGCTCTCTTTGCGCGGCCCATCGGACAGTTCGATTTCTTGACTTTTTCCCGAAGCTTCTTCCTTCTCAACATCTTTGTTGTGACTATAGCCTGTGTCTTCACCGTCTGGTATAGGTCTGGCCGTCTCTTCCCCAGTGTGTGATTCGGCAAGGAGCGAGTGGCGGTCGAATTTCGTTTCTTCCATGAAAAAGAACATTGTCACAAAGCCGATTGCGCAGAAAATGGCGCACCAATACTGTTAATCTCTTAGTGGTTCGTTCCTCCCGGCTTGCAATGCCTTATGAACTTACGAATACCCATTTGTAGCCTTGTCCTTCGTTGATAAACCCCATGATGAGTGGAGCGATACCGTTGCTGTATCCTAGCGCAAGAGTATAAAAGGCGACATACTTTCCTCTCTCGTGTGTGAAGAACTAGCACATTGAGATCTTAGCATTCTAGAATGGAGGCTGAACTAAGACTTGCACCCGGTATCTTACCACGTCGGCAACTGTAATCTCACCCAGAAACTCAATAGGTGCACCAAAAATGCCCTGTAAGATCTTGGCAGTGATCCATTCGCCATTTGATGAGATGTAAGGTTGCCATATCATAACACCCTAGCATCTACTTAGTTACCAATTAATTTCGTCAAAGGAGGCGATTGAACTACTTACCATTGTTCCGAGAATGGTGATGAGATACACCGGCCGCTTTCCGTACTGAATCCCAATTGCTTGCCATAGGAGGCATCCCCAGCCGAAAAGCAGAAACTAGACATCCAGTCTCAGATATTGACAATCTCCACAACAGAGGTTCGTTCTTACCATGTAACCTGTTCCAGCATTGAGGTCACCGTAACTCAGTCCAGCTTGAGACAATGGGCTTAAGGTCGAATATAGCGCGGAAGAGCAGATCCCAATAATAAGCACATACCTGATACGAGTCAGTGGGAATGTCCAGAGGCAAGGAATTAAACATATTGGACTTACAGCATCATGCAGAATACGCAGGCATATTTTCGCCGTTTGCTCCAGTTCAAAGGGTCGTCAGGGTGGGACGACGGTGTAGGAACAAGCACAATGTCAGACAAATTGCCCTTGCCGTGTTTTGAAGCAATATTGCCTTGTAAATCGACGAGGTGGACCGTCCCTGGGACCACTTCGATCTCATCTGAGGCAACCTCGCGAGGCGGAGCCATATTGACTGTACCAAGTTGTGTGAGGTCAAGTGCGAGTATCGTAGTCTTGTTAAGACATCAAATATGGTGTTGATGGATTATGAAACACATGGGGATGTGGAGAAGCTTATATCCACCCATTTGCAGATTTTGTGGACTCAGCACGGCGACATCTAAGCCAGTAGTGCATCCAGTTTCCAGAGCTCGAATTACTTTCGTATTGTTTATAAGACGCACTGCGCCAAGAGTCTTCTCCTGAGCAGAATTACGCGAAGTATAAACGTACTCCATTTTAGCTTATATTCCAAAAAGGGAAAAAACAAAGTATCGCAATGATATCAGCGAAACATCTGTTTAGATGCCTAGTGAATCACCAATTCCGAGCTCGGGTTTGGTTTCCCCAGGACGCGGGCTAACGGAGCCATCTTCACCTCTGCATCTCATAAATGGCGCCGCCACAATGCTAATTACCATTACCTGATTGGCCTAGAGCGACCCAAACAGCCTGTAATCGACCACCGAAATCTGGGGTTTCAGTGCTTTTCTGCGTTATGACAGCCTGAATTGTTCCGCTGCGTATTGTTCATAGATCCAATATTCATTCGTTACTGCCTTCTGGCGGCGGAACGCACGGAACTCGCTGGCAGGTTGAGTTTAACCCCGAGCCCGGAAATGCGGTCGCTTTAGCGCAATTGCCCTGCGTGAACGAAACAAAGCCAACTGGCCAAGCTTTAGAATGATAAGACGTCACAGAGTGGTCAGCACACGGGGAAACGGGCCAAGATCAGCACAAATTTCCTAAACTGGTAAACTCGAGTCCAGTATCATTGGAGTCGCTCCGAAAAGGGAAACGTCGGGATTTTGAGAGAAATCGCATAGCCTCATTCTTGGCAGCTCAATCCTCCATTCAACATATATTCAATGGACCGGACAGATAAGATGAAGTAAAGTTGAAACACTCTGCCCCAGTCATATTGCTTAAATCAAGAAACATTTGGCATTCTTCTTCAAGATGGCAGCTGAATATCCTGTGCGACCGGACCTCTCCGTCGACGTAGACGAGATCACCGGTTATGTTGATCCTTGGGTTGTTTCTCCAGGAGATGTCGCCCACGTGAAGGTATGTCGTCTTCTCCTTGGAAGAGACTTTGCCGCCCAGTGGCTTCTAACACTGCGGAATTAGGTATCTTCGACGAAACCGAAGCTCAGATACCAACTAGTCCGCTTGCTTCAAGGGTTGGATATGCCCCATGCTCCAATCCCTGCTAGAGAAGTTATTTCGCATGGACCGCAAGGGACACTGGATGGGCGATTTCAATCGTCCCATCCGGGATCATACGCAGAAATCGATGGCTGGACGCGAGAGCCTCTTTTGAGCAAGGCTGAAGGTGTTGAGATAACCTTTTACGCCCAGCCCTGGATGCTGAAAGCAACATACCCGCAATCCATCTTGTCTACCCTTGACGTCAAGGAGAGACAGGGATTTACCGTCCTCATAGACACCAATAATGATCTAGTTCTGTGGATTGGCACAGAAGGTGGTGTTGAAACTGTGCGCGTCCCTGTGCAGATTAGTGAACGGCGCTGGTTTCATACCACCTTGACTATTTGTGGCAAGAAGGTCGAAATCAAGATTGAGAATGTGTCATTTGAGAATGAGATCCCATTGCCTTCAACGACGCATAGCACCTCGCTTATCTATCTTCCGAGACTCGAATCTCAGAGCCCACTACTTTTCGCAGCCTCGTACGCGACGTCACCTAAATCTCAGTCTGCGCGACCGGTTCATTTCTTTAGCGGTAGACTTGACTCGCCGCGATTCCGGGCGTTGGCTCATAGGTCATGGGATATTGCCAGGTACGACTTCTCCGTAGGCATTGAGACCGACGAGATCTTCTATGTCTCTGGGTCTGGTCTAGACGGAAGATTGATCAATGCCCCTACCCGTGCCATCCGCGGTCACGACTATGACCACAACCTCATCGGTCTATCTTGGAAAGACGCCAAGTACGGATTTGGGGCCATTCACTTCCATGAGGACGATCTCGATGATGCAAACTGGGAGACAGATCTGGAGATTGCCTTGCCCGATGACCTCCGCTCCGGTGCCTATGCCATCGAGGTCCAAGACACTGAGTCCGAATTGAAGGACGCAATCGTGTTTTATGTTCGGCCAAAGGAAGTCCGCCCGCAGGCGAAAGTTGCTTTTGTCTTCTCGACCTTCACGTATCTAGCTTATGGCAACGAGCATATGTACGACGAGACCAAATCCACCCATATCTCATTCCCCGAGGGTGTTCAGCTTATGGAGTCGGACAATTACTACAAGATGCTTCGTCGTACAGACCTTGATCTTGCAATTTGTGATCTACATAGTGATGGACACGGTGTCGTTTTCAGCACATGCAAGAGACCTCTTTTGAACATGCGGCCTGACTACATTCACTGGGGTTTCCAGAGACCAAGGGAGTTCTCGGCCGACTTGCTCATGGTCGGGTTCCTGAAGCGTCTCTTTGGCGATGGCTACGATGTCCTGACTGACCACGATCTTCACCTTCGTGGAGCTGCTGCTCTGACCAGTTACGATGTTGTCATTACCGGTTCGCATCCCGAATATCCTTCGATGGAATCCATCAATGCTTACGAGGGGTTCCTACGCAATGGTGGATCTTTGATGTATACCGGTGGTAACGGATTCTACGTAAGTCAAATGAACTCTCTTGCTAATCATCCGTGTAAGTACTAAATGTGAGATGTAAAGTGGCGATCCGTTACAGACCCCAAGCGCCCACATCGCATGGAAGTCCGCCGTGCCGACGTAGGTGCCCGCACGCACGAGAATCCGGGGGGTGAACGCTTCCACTCTTTGAATGGTCAGCTCGGTGGACTTTGGCGCTCCCTCGGCAGAGCACCCAATCTCCTCTGGGGTATTGGTAGTTCCGCATCTGGTAAAGGACCCGGCCGGCCCTTCATACCTCGAGACGAAGCCTTGAACGACCCAGAGCTTGACTGGTTTTGGAAAGGCATGGGTGATGACTCCAGGAAGCGTCTTGGAGTCGAGGGTCTCGCCGGCGGGGCTAGCGGCGATGAACTTGACCGTTTTGATGTCTTGATTGGTAGCCCCAACAATGTCACCGTTCTCGCAACTAGTGAGCAACATGATGATCACTTCATGCTCTTCAATGAGGAGCTTATTTTTCCCATGATTGGGACTCTCGGATCTACATCCCCGCTTGTCCGGAGTGACATGGTTTATTATAAGTCCAACGGAGGTGGTTCTGTGTTTAGCGTTGGAAGCATCAATTGGAACAACTCGCTTGCCTGGGATGACTACAATAACGATGTGGCAACCGTCACGGAGAATGTTCTACGAGAGTTTTTGGCCCGTGATCAGAAAATTAGAGGTGTTTAGAAGGGGATCGGATCCTCATGTACGAGAAGCTTAGACAGGAGCCAAATGCCAAATGAAGTGAATATTTATTGTCTATGTCTTATCAAGTCCGTATATTTCTTACTGCTCATAATAGTGAATCCATGTGCGCCATGCGCACCGGGCAGGCAAGAGACTGATCTATTCCGCGCACGTCGGCATGAGAGCACTTTGCATCATGCAAAATTCCCAAAGCCTCTCTTCCAATGATTCACTTTTGGTGTGTTGACTGCAGATCTTCTAATGTTGCTGGGCTACAATTCTCATCCAGGAAGCCGCGAACGCTGTCCGGTGATGTCAGCATCAAAGTCATTGATAGCGATGAAGATAAGACAACTATACCTTACTGGTATCGCTTGAAGATCGTCTGCCACAACCTTTGACAGTTTGATGAACTTCAAGCTGTCGAGGCCATGCTCCTTGAGGCGAGTATGGGGATCAATGCTACATCCCAGAATCTCAGAGGCATGGCGGACAAATGCTGCGACCGCCTTGGCCTTATCATTGCTCTTTTTGAACAGAGAAGGTTCTGAAAGTTTTGGAGCTGCCAAGGTCTTACGGCGCCAGGTTGTGGGCGGGACTCGGACTGTACTTTCTTTCCGGTGCTTGGAATCGGTGAATGCCAAGATCAAGTGACTATTGACACCACCCCAACCACTGGCAGAAACTGCTAGAAGGTCATGATCATCCAGAACAGTTGGCTCCGTAGCGAATCTTATCGGCAGTTTGCAATCGATCATGGGATTCGTGTCTGTTGGTCCTTTCATAGCAGGGACGACCCTGGCCTGCATCGATTTACAAAGTTTGATTAGTGAAACCAACCCAGAAGCATGCTGCGATGCGTTAGCAATCATTTATCTGCGACGTGGTCCATTAGTCGAGGAATCTAGGTCTACCTGGGTATTGCCGATGTTGCCCTTCGTCGAACCAACCACGAATGGAGACCGAGCGCCTCCGGCTTCTTTGATAGCCAAGGTCAAGCCTTCTAATTCCAGCGCGTCTCCAATTGGAGTGCCACTACCGTGAATCCTGAAACACAATTTGTTAGAAGAGTTCCATCTCCATCCATTATCTCTTTTAGGCAACTTACTCTGTATACTTGAGCCTCTCTGGCGTCATTCCAGCAACAGTCCCAGCAGATTTGATGACCTCGGCTTGCCCACGTGGTGACGGAACTTGATACCCGGCTTTTTCAGAGGCGCCATCTGCTCCGATACCGGTTCCTAATATGTTTGCATACGCTTTGAATGCTTCTGTCTCATTGTTAGCTGCTCTCTTTAGGACTACTGCGACCACAGCATCTCCCGGAACCGTCCCGTCCGCGCGACTGTCAAACGGATTACACTCTCCGCGTGGAGAGAATATTTGCCCATCCTTGGTCACATAGCCGCCACTAGGACCATGTCAGTATGGACTCCATGATTGAGTGATTCAAGAAGCTTACTCGTAGAGCTGAACTGAGACGCCACCGACCAGGGCCGTATCGCAACGGCCTGAGCGGATAGCATCAAACGCCAGCGACAATGCCACAGTACTCGAGGCGCAATTCGTTTGTACCGTAACATTGGGACCGCGGAGATTAAGATGATACGCTGTACGTGCCGAGACTGACGGTGCAACGAAGCCTCTGTTCTCCCGCAAAAAGCAATCTGTCACAACAGCGTCGGTGTGAAGGTAGCTATGGTTCGCGGATCCGACGAAAATTCCCGTTCGACCACTGTCTATGTTGGTTTTATCGATGCCAGCATCTGCCAAAGCCTCGTGCGCAACTTCCAAGAATAAACGTTGTTGTGGATCCATGTCTGTCGCGTCTTCCACAGACAGGTTCCAAAACTCGTGGTCGAACTCCTCGATGTTTTGTAAAGTCCCGGCTCGATTGACCCAAAAGTTGCCCTCTAGTGTTGACTTTTGAGAATTACTTTGTTATAGTCCTGAATAACCATTCATGAGGTTCTCGAAGAATGCGTCAACCGACTCTGCTCCAGGAAATCGGCCAGCCATGCCGACAATGGCGATGTCGTTGACTAGCAGTGGCATCTCCTCCGATGATGGTGTCATTCTGCTTGTGCTAATAGGCGACAGGGCTTGGTCTGCGTCATTTTGGCCCAGAGTTGCTTCACCGAGCAGTTGTGACTGCTTCTGGATAGTTGATTGGTGAAAAAGGTCCAACAGTTGGATGGGCGTAGTGGGAAAAGCAGCTTTCAACCTTTCATGCAGCTTGGGCACCAGCAGACTATGGCCGCCTATGTCGAAGAAGTTCACAGTCGGGTTCGGAGGGGTTGAGACTTCTAAAACGTCCTTCCATATTTGTCCAACCATGTTCTCGGTAGTTTCTAGACGGGGTTGACGCAAAGTTTCGATTTTTCGAACGTTCATTGCGCCACCTTTTCGAACAGCCACTTCCGGATTTCCCGTGTTCAAGAGTTCCTGGCGCTTCTCCTTTACGGCTTTGTGATCAGTCTTCCCGCTCACACTCTTGGGCAAGCTTTTCGCAACCACCAACTTAGATGGTATCTTGTAGCTCGGCAGCAACTTCTTCAAGTTTGCTGTCAACGCCGCAGTATTGACAGTAGGTGGTGCAACAAAAGCAATAAGCTCTAGATCATCTTGTGACGATTGCACCGACACTTCCAGCACACCCGTATCTGAATCCAGAACTGCTTGTTCGATCTCTTCTGGGGCAATGCGGAATCCACGCACTTTGACCTCCCGGTCAATTCGACCAAGAACCAATAGCCTGCCGTCTTCATCCTTCAACCCACGATCGCCTGTCCGATACATGCGAACGCCATTGGCATGCACAGCGAATTGTTTTGCCGTGACTTCTGTTAGCCCACAGTATCCTCGGGCAAGCTGTGGTCCAGCTATGCATACCTCTCCGGGTGAGTTTGGCCCAAGTACAGCTTTGAAGTCCTCTGAGCAGATGTATATCTCGGCTGGGCTAATTGAGAAGCCGGTAGAGAGAGTTCCAGGAATATCGTCTGATTTGTCAATGCGAAGAAATGAAACGGCTATTGCGGCTTCTGTAGGACCGTACGCGTTGACCAAATTGACTCTCGGGTGCCAGTGTACGAAGAGCTCGCGTGAAGGCGCTTCTCCTCCTATCGATATTTGCCTCAATGAAGTAAGATCGCGATTGAAGGGAAGAGTCGATAAAGCGGTCGGGGTAATTTGCATAAAAGATACGCTGTTACGCTCAATGACATCAGCAAGGTATTCTCCGACAAGATGAGCCGGGTGTTGTGCAAAGCATAAAGTTGCGCCAGTGCAAAGAGCTGCGGTCCATTCCAGAATTGAAGCATCGAACGAAAAGGATGCCAGTTGAAGAACTCGTGTCCCATAACCGCATTCGAATACGGTAGTGGCTGACTTGACGTAAGTAGCAATGCTTCCGTGCTCAATCATGACACCTTTCGGTTTCCCGGTTGACTCAGAAGTATAAATGATGTATGCCAAATCGTCGTCTGAGGTATCGTCCTTGGGAAGTCTGGGAGTCGATTCTGTCTCCTCCGGGTCTTCTCCAGACTCTTTTTGTGAGTGACCATCTATTTCATACTCCAAGATGAGATGATCGGCCATTTCGTCATCCACCACTAAAGTTGGCTTGCAGCTTGAGATGATGGCCAATTTCTGCGCTTCGAGCTTAGGATTCACGTATACAAAAGCACCTCCAGCTTTGAGTACGGCCAGAATCCACTCGATAACAGCAAAGCCCCGTTGCAAGCTCAAGACGACTTTGCATTCTTTTCCAATTCCTTTGCGAGTCAAGCCTGTCACATGTTAGAAACCAGAACACCAATTGATCTGACGATTACTTACTCTGCGCTTTCTCTTCCGTCGATTGATGCAATTGTCCGTAAGTCATCTGCATCCCAAGCTCCTCTGAGAACAAGGCAATTGACTCCGGTCTCGATTTGGCATGCGCCTCGAACCATTGATGAATGTGTTTCAGCGGCCTGCCTTCATCCGCTGTTGAGATCTGCGGTGACAAACGCGGATATTTTGGCAGCCATGTGAGCATTTCATCCAGTGTGGTGCTCTCTGTCTTACTCAACTGGATAAGGCTTGTCAGCTTTCTCTCATTTCAGACATGGCCTTGCTGGAGAAGACTAACGGGTTGTAGATGACCTAAAGCGCATCAGTTTTGTACGATACACCATAGTTCTGAAATATTGAAGATATGACTTACTCCAAGTTTTACATGGTCTTCATACTCCAGAAAGCAGAAGAACAGATCCCATGGTCCCTCAACTGGGAATAAAAGGCAGTTAGATTCCGCAAGCTTTGGAGAGTACGTAACGGCAACTCTTGGCGGTTCATAATCGATGTTCAGGTTTCTGCAACTCCGCACTAGTTCTGTGGCGGCAAACAGCTCGGATTTCTTGACGGCACTGATGTTCTTTCCGACAGCAGAAACCAGATTCTTGAAAGCCGTCTGCGAAGTGTCTCGGAGAAGACACTCCCAAATCGGAATCTTGACCGGAAGTGCATTAGCAAATTGGCCAATACAAGTAGCCATCTCCTTGGGCCGGCTTCCGAAGCCAATGGACAGAACTTCATCTAGCCCGAGTGGCGGGCGCGTGATATCCGCAACGAGCAGGCCGACTAATGACACGGCAACGCTGAACCACGATGTGCTGTAGGAATTGCTCCATTCCGCGAGTTCCTAGGAATGTTTCAGAATGCGTAGGTCTCCTCATTGTAGAGTTCTACATACCGATTTGGAAATTGTGAGCCAGGAGTCGATATTGCGGTAGTCCTGGTGTTGCAAAGTTTGCGGTGGTGAAAGCGCCTTCGGCCATGGAGCAGTACGTTTATTGGAGACTTGAGAGAGAAGAACCTGGCGGCTTTTCTCACAAACTTCGGATCCCATCCATGCTTTCTGAGGTACCACTTAGCTTGCATATGACACAGGGTATTAGTAGGGGAAGTGGGTGACCTACTTCAATCATGTGGATTGAACTGAATTGCACTATGGTATCCAAATCGGCCTCCTTGTTATCCAGCAGAGTAAAGAACTGTTTTGAGAGAAGAGACATAGACTGGCCATCGAGGGCTATGTGATGAGCAACCAAGTAAACTCGAAAGTTCAAGGAGTCCTGCAATATGACCCATCGAGCGGGAAACTCATTTCTCAAATCAAATGAGCGTCGAAGTATATTTCGAAGGGATGTCTCTGAGACGATAGATCTCTTGCGGTACACAACGCGTACTTGTGGATGGGCATCATCCTCGCCGAAAACGTACGAATGAGCTTTACCCTCAACTATAGAGATCGTGGAGCGCAGACACGTATGGCTCCTTGTCAAGGTATCAATGGCTATAATTGTCAGCGGATATCGTCGGCCGGGTTCTTTCTTGCAGCCCCACACACCTTCAAGTACATCAGTCAAGTTGTACCGTGGAGTTTGGTCGTGAGTAGCATTGCGTAGTTTCCACTCCAAAGTAAGGTTGTACTTGGTGCTTGAAGGATCTGCGAGGTATTCGATCCACATCCCTTCTTGACTTTTCGTGAGTGGAAACACGCTCGTGAGAGTGTTCGATCTCTCAGGGTGAGCATGTTTCCCTGGGGGTCCGGAAAGTAAACACATGTCACTACTGAAAAGCGCCATGATGATGAGGCACAGTAGAAGATTGCAATATTGAGCAGCTTTCTAGATCGACCGATGCTTGGTGAAAGCTTTTATCGAACATATTTATACATTTCTTACACGATGCAAGGGGTTCCCGAGCCGGCGGTATTATTGATGAGACGTGAGTTCCGCACTTTTCCGCTGAAAAGTTTTTCACACATAGTTAAACTTTGAAGGGTTTGAGAATTCCCACTTGTACATGAGCATATCAATAATTGTCAAAGCTACTTTGCATAGATCTGCGGATATTAGCCGCCAATGACAAACGTACGATCATACCATGTAAATCTAAGCTCACTCGGCCTACTCCTTCTCAAAATCCAGCGTGTTATGTCCAGGATACCTGGACATTGTTACCCTGGCCCTCGGAGTGATCATTTTCCAACGGTAGGCTTTGGTTTTGAGGCGTTTGAGCAGGCTTGGCCGAAGTACAGAGCACTGACGAAACAGAATATTCTTGCTTTCAAGGCGAAGTTATTCCCGTTTGACAGCAAGAACATGGTCCCTCAAGCCATGAAATCGGGCTCCAGAAGTAAATGCCGAGGCCACACTTGACACGAACTGGATTTGGATAATTGGTCGTAGCTTCCTTCCAATTGACTCCGAGAGCATTCTATGCATCGGCAGACAGTCACTTTTGCATGGGTATTTCCATACCTACCGCCGGAGGCTATATATGTTTCGACATAATGTCAACGTCGCCCCTTGGCTTAGTAAGAACAGCCAGGCTCACCGAAAACGGTAATGGACAAAAGTCTACGTAAACGTCTTGGCTTCCATTCTTACAGCCCGGGTAATTGTCTTTTTGCGAACTACTGCGCAAAGATAACCGACGACATAACAATTGGATAGATTTGGAGATGCGGATCGGGCCTAACACGCATAGATCCGCTGCATCTGATTACTCGTTTTCAGCCGACGGGAGTCCTCGTATCCGGAAAGGAGAATCCGCCCACGGACATCTTGTCCCACATTTGCTGTCAAGCTCCACAGCTTCTGGGCTGGATGCGTTCGACGACAGGTTGTTGCCTATTCAAACTGCCAACAACGCGATGGCTATTGTGCTCGAGTTGCTCGGCATGAAGGGTTGCGATTTGGATTTTCGGGTCGTTGGATTTCTCCCCTGGCGAAAATCTTGACATCTCTCTGGTTAAATTGGGATATTGCACTCTTGTGGTCACAAAGGAGTATCCCAGTGGCAAAGGCCGTGCGTCGGGTTTTCCAATCAGTTCAGTGAGAAAGAGTTTCGGTGCGTCAAAAATGAGACACTCTGGGAACTCTTCATCTACGTCGAAATGATCCTCGGCGATCCTTTGGCGTCAAAGGCTTGGTGTCTTGACTCGAGGTATGGGACTTACACTATGAGCAGTTCGCCTCTTGCGTGCTAGGACAAAGGCAGTCGGCCGAGTCCCTGGTCTATTCCTCGCAAACGGTTTCGCATACAAACTTTGATATAGTAAGAGCCATGACGATCGCAGGGGCCAAAGGCAAATTTGTACAAATTTTCTCGGCCGTACGATTGTGGTAATTCCCGTCATGTGCTATGGGTCCGCCGATGACGGCTCGGCCCAGCAAAACTTTGAAAATCCAATGCAATGCTGGCCGCGGCAGCTGTCCCGTCTGGCCCGTGCGAATATCGCCCGATGTATGGAGCAAATGTGAACAGTTTTCTCCGGTTACCCCCACCCATTCTGAAATTAACCAGGCTGAAATGGGACGCGCGGAATGGAAAGCGGCTTATTAGTAACAGAAAAGCTGCAATGGAGCGTACCGAGTCGAATGTTTGTAACCGAGCAGTCTTTTATCCTCATCCTGCTAACCATTCTTGGCTGTTCTCATAATCATCTTTTTGTAGGACCACTTATCGAACCATCTGTCTAGGACGTTTTCCTCCACGACGCAAAAATGGCAGACAAAGGCCTTAACAAGGTCGCTACCTTTGCGACATTGGTCATAGTGTATGATTTCGACATCTCTCTAAGATATCATGATGCAATGAACTGATTGCTTCCAGATGCGGTGCCTTCTTTATCGACATTGCCAATCTGGGTATGGCCAATATTGCTCTGCCTACCATCCAGAAGGCTCTTGGTTTTGACGATGGATCTCTTCAATGGGTTCTCACTGCCTACGCTCTTACAGTAAGAGCTACCTCGGTTGGTAAATAGTCAATTCTTTCATACGCTGACTTCGAAGTAGTTTGGTGGCTTTCTTATGGCGTGCGGGAGGCTTGGTGATATATTCGGCCACCGGGATATCTTACTGATAGGCATGACGCTCTTCAACGGAGCGACGTTACTTTGCGCCCTGATCGATAGCCAAGTAGGCCTGATTATTGGAAGAGCTATTCAAGGTATACCGAAGTTTGAGCCAATTGCTTGTCTCTTCTTGTTCACTAACGTGAGGTCTCACTACTTTGCTTTAGGACTCGGTGCTGCTTTCACAATACCTCCTGCTCAGTCCATGGTATCCTTGTTATTCGAAGATCCTACGGCCCGTATGAAAGCGTTCACTGTATGGGGAGCTTGCGGTTCTACCGGTTTCGTGTGAGTGGTTTACATGTTCTGTTGATCCGTACGGGGAACATCACTGACTGAATCAGCGTCGGACCAATCATTGGCGGACTACTCACCTCGCTAATATCTTGGAATTGGGTGCGACACAAGAGTTTGACCTATATCCACGTTTAAAGGTTCCATAGCTCACTAAACTCAACAATGGATAGATATTCTGGATCAGCCTGATTTGCGAAGGCACTTTGGAGGTCGTTGCCATAGCACTTCTATTCAGCCACGCCCTCCCCGGAGCGCCTCCGCCAGCCGACGAAAAGAAAAGCAGATGGGCTGACCTCCACAGCCGGATTGATGCTCTAGGAGTCGCTTTATCCGTCCCGGCCATGGCCTTGCTGGTCTATGGATTGACCACTGGCAATATCCGCGGATGGAACAAGGCAGATGTCATTGCTTGCTTGGTTGCAGCCGTTGTGCTAATCGTCTCTTTCATCATGGTAGAAGTCTGGGTAGCTTCTACTCCGATTTTGCCAAAATACATATGGGGATCGCACTCGTGCGCTGGGATGTCTGCTGGCGGCCCTCACGTACGCTGTATGGCAAGGTTGCAATTATTTGTTGACCCTTCAGTTGCAAGGTGAGTCTATCACATCTCAACGCGAAATGATAAAGGAAGTCAGCTGAAGCTGACTCGACTTCACAAAGGCTTTGGCTTCACTGCGCTGCAGACAGTCCTGCGCTTCTTGCCACTTGGCATCACAGCCATGGTTGTTAACTTCGTCATACCGATCATCTCCAAACAAATTCGGCCACGAATCCTATTAGTTATCAGCTGGCTCACCTCTCTGGTCGGCCTGGTGCTGTTCATACGGATGGACTCAGAGGATGATTATTGGCGATATTGTCTTCCAGGCATGATCCTTTACGTCGCTGGAATCTGCACCGTGTATTTCGTCGGCAATGTTACCGTTGTGGCGAGTGCTCCGGCGGAAACCCAAGGAACGGTATCCGGAGTCTACAACGTAAGAGGACTTCTACCAGACAGAATTCTCAAATCGAGACGCTAACTGTTTACAGATGTTCTTGAACGTAGGTGGTGCAGTTGTTGGCGTTGCGTTACTCACGGTCATCAGCAACACTGTCACGACGAATGAGGGTGGAAAAACACAACCGGACGCACTTCTTTCGGGATACCGTGCAGGATACTATGCTTCAATCGCAATGGCTGGTATCGGCTGTTTTGCGTCCCTGTTTCTCAAGGACAAGAAGCAAGACGCCCCCTGGTAGAAAAATAGACATTGCGTCATCCCTCCGATCGAAGACAAGGTTGCTTGCTAGCGCAAAGCAAGTGTGTGGTGCGCAACGATACCCTGTATGATCATTCGTAGATTGTCAATTCTCACTTATACTAAGATATTAGAGTTTGATATAATAACATTTCAGTTTGGGATATTGTAAACTACTTGGTTGAGGATCTTCGCGCGTCCACCCAAGTCCTAAGAACTATGTCAGGGGTTCTACTTCTAAAGAGTCTTATAGTATTTCCTTTTGCCCTTAGACCCTCTTTATTTCTCTTTCTCTTTTTCTTTGTTTTTCTCTTTCTAACTTCTTTTACTTTTTACTATCTTTCATTTGATTCTTCCTCACCGCCAGTCTCCGCGAGTGTATATACTGCTTGCCAGAGCTTCTTGGAGCAATGTCATGAACTTTTGAAGACAAATTTAGTTAAAGACGATATGCGGAGTGAGGCCGTGTAGATTATTTCATTTGTGAACAAATAAAATTCTTTTTTCGTGAGATTCTCGGGTGTGATCAAAATCCGGGCAGGCGCGAGCAGAGGCATGGCAAGCTTCCCGGCTGACGCTGATATACAGAGGGCTAACATCTGCGTTGAATTTGGGATTTCAAAGCACAGAAAGCAATATTAATATCTGAAGAATATTAATACGGGGACAATCACACTAAATTGATAACCCAGGATACCTAAGATGAGTACAATACGTGAATGCGTCGTATAAGGTCGTGAAAATCTGCACGCATGATGCATTTGCAGCCAGCCAGGCAGCAGCAGCAGCATAACCACCACAAGCTGCAACCCAGTACGAGTCCAATAGGATTTGACGATACGCTCAGCCACGATATGAATCATCAGAACGAACTAACATGCATCTCATGGTATTTCAATCCCCCACAATACAAACTCGGCACTCGCCTTCTAACCCCGACGGACGTTAGAGGTACGTACCGGTACGTACCGCACTTTGAGCTTCCCCACTATTATCGCGTGCAAAGGGTCCAAGCCAGCCAATCCCAAGAACAAACCGGGACTCGGGGATTTCAGGGACCAAGACAGCCAAAGCCAAAAAGGCGACGCAAGGCGAGCCCAAGGCAAACCCAAGGCAAACCCAAGGCAAACCCAAGGCAAAAAGTAGGGCAAGCCAAGTGAGCGAAATGCGCAAGGTGCAGCGAGAGGATCAAGCGTCAAGCACCGGGTCAGACAAGTCGAGCCGGGGAGGTGAGAAAAATAGGTGAGCACTTGACCTCATTGCGCCTCGTGGCACGACGCCTCTTTTTTTGCCATCAGTGTGGCCCCCCGACAGACTGCAATACCGAGTACACCACACCACACCACGCCAAGTACAGTCCAGTCCCGTCTGTCCTGGGTCCAACACGTCCGAGTTCCACGCTCCTTCGCCTTCGCTCTCGCCTTGAACCTGAAAATTCTTACCCGACAGAAAACGAGAAACATACCATAATACAGCGCAGCTGCCTTCGCTTCACTTCTCTACCGTCCTTAGCAAATTATTTCCATCGTCATACTCACTTGCTTCTAATTTCTCTCCTTAGATCGCCCTCCCCCGCGGTCGCTGGTCGTCTGCGAACGAGGCTAGACTCACCCTCACTCACGCACGAGACATCCCGCAGCCATTCTGCTCGGGAAACGCCACCGTTTCGCTATTTTCTTAGACGTGCCCTTTCCCCCCTCCGAGACGAACAGGTCCCCTATCGAAATAGACGGGAAAAAACCTCCGCAGCACTTTTACTTTCTTTCTTTCTTTCTTCTCCTGCTTGCGACGACACGCGTGCTTGCGACGACGGGCCTGACACGACAATCCCTCTCTTGTCGCCATGCCTCTTCTCGGCGGCAAAGGGAACAAGTTCAAGGTTGATCCGCCCAAGATCCGGATTGAAAAGGTCGTCGTAGAGCGGGCACCCACGCCCAGCAAGCCGAAGCCGAAATCTCGACCCGGCCCAGCCTCGACCGGCGTTTCGTCATCGCGATCCTCGCCTGCCGCACGACCGTCGCCCAAGCCCTCGTCTGTTCGTCACAAGAGTCACTCACCGTATCCTTCGTCGTCGGACGAGAAGCGCCTGGAGCGGAAGCGCAAGAATGGTGCGCCCGTGTCGGTGAAGCGATCTCCGGGGTCGGAACGCATCGCGTTCGACAAGGATAGCGACAACGAAGATGACGGCTGGATGAGCCTCGATACGAGGAAGAGGCAGCGCAGAGGAACTTCCGAAGACAAGCACTTGGACTCGAACCGCAAGTTCCGACACTCGCGGGCGTTCGAGGGGCGCAACGACAAGCTCAAGTTCATCCATGCCGTGCAAGTGGCGTCGCTCGATGCCAAGTGCGTCCCTGTCATGGGCGCACAGAAGGAAGACGTTGCGATAGAACTGCAGTATCCTAGCATGCAACCAAGGGAAAAGTACGTATTCATGTCTTGCCAACCCTCCGCACCGCTGGGGTGACGAGAGCAGCTATGAACTCGCGACGACGTCAGTATTTTTGTCTAGAAACGCTAACCACTAGTCTCGATGCAGATTTGAACTCGTATGGGGCAAGGATAAGATAGACGCTGTCGAAGCTAGCATAAGAATCGTCCGCCACGTCGCCGAGACTTACCTCACCGACGAGGAGGCCAAGCCATTTACGAATATCAATACCGGACTAATCCGACGACTCGAGAAGGCATCAAATCGGAACATTCAGGATTTGGCTGGTTTCAAAGCCGCCTTACATGAATACAACGAAACCTTGCTAGGACTTGTGGAGGACGGAATCATCGCAAAGAATCTCGATGCCATGCACGAACTACCGCAACAACTGGTGGCTTTTATTTTGGATCAGATATACGATCGCACAGTAGCTCCAAGCGTCGAACTGCTATCCAAGTATGAGAACGGGACCGACTATGTCTACGGCGAGCTGCTACATCCCTTCATATCGAAAATCCTCGTCGAACAGCTCAAAATGACATCGGACCAAGTATTTGTCGATCTCGGCTCTGGTGTAGGCAACGTGTGCCTGCAGGCGGCGCTGGAGATTGGCTGCGAAAGCTGGGGCTGCGAGATGATGGAGAATGCCTGCAATCTGGCAGAACTTCAGATCAAAGAGTTTGATGCGCGATGTATGCTATGGGGCATCAAGCCCGGTAAAGTACAGCTCGAGCGCGGCGATTTTCGCAAAAACCTCGTCATTCATGAGGCGCTGAAGCGAGCCGATGTTGTGCTTGTCAACAACAAAGCCTTCACGTCACAGCTGAACGATGACCTGGTGCGCATGTTCTTGGACCTGAAATCAGGCTGCAAGATCATATCGCTCAAGTCATTCGTTGCTGATTTCAAGAGCAGCCACAACATCAACGATGTGGGCAGCACCATCCTCGACGTGGAGGAATGCACATACCCGGAAGGATTTGTGAGCTGGACGAACGCTGGTGGGCCGTATTTCATATCCACCCGCAAGTAGAGTGCACTAGAGCAGATGGGACTTATGGTCAGTTACGGACACGGAAGCCTTGGATACGTATAAATGAGCTGGTACATCTGGTTGTTCATGAATGAATGGGACAGGAAGGTCAGCAAATCGTGAGTAAATATATACATACCCAATACATCATGGCATAGTGCGCATTCTTCCGACGATCAGCTGTTGTCCCGACGTTGAGTGGTGCTCGTTTTCTGCTGAGGAGAGTGAATTCGTAACATTCGTCTCATTTGTCGAACAGGGGCTCGTTGGCAAGATTCATGGCTTCCGCTTCTTGGGCCATGCGTTTCATCCACCGATCAACCAGCTCCTTGTTCTCCTTTTTCACCTTGTCCCTTTCCTTCTCGGCCACGGACATTTGGAGGTTCAGAGTAATCATTTCGTCTTGCACTTGCTGTGGTTTTTCATGTCAGTCGATCCTGGAATTTCGGCGCGCTAGGCTCACTGCCACAAATCCAGGCACCAGCGTACCTCTAGCAACTTGCGCTTCTCGCGTAGCTCATGCTCCCGATCCTTCAGTCGAGTTGTGAGCATGGTCTTCTCCGTAGTGAGATTCTTGATAGAGCGTGAATCATCTTTTGACTTGGTGCGCAGTTTCGTCAATTCCTCCTCTGCCGTTCTTAGCCGGCCCTCTGTGACGCCCTTGGACCGGAGGGACTCGGCCAAATCCAGACGCAGTTGGGCCACGCCCGGATCGTCTGTAGTTGGCAAACTTCCGGCTTTTGATGCAGTAGTGTTGGTGCCTGCCTGGGCGTTCGAGACACGAGATTCCAAGGCTGCCTTTTCTGCCTCCAGCGCAGATATGCGATCGGCCATCTGAGAGCCTGCCAAGTTGGTTAGTTTGGCCGCCTATCACTCAACGACGCTGGGACGGAGGGGCATGAGAGCAAGCCTGGGGTAAAGGACGAACATGTCTGGACCAGCTCCATGTTGACGGGGTTTTGCAGCTCAGCGTCCTTGAGGGACGTGAGGTATTCCTCTCTCCAGCTCGGCATGGTGATGTGTATTGCAGAATTCAAGCGTGCCCAGTGTCAATCTCCCTGTCGACGTTTGTCTTTCATGCTCATCCGTCAGTCATCACTGATAGTGAGACCTTTGGCGGGGCAGGTGCGTCCCGGCTCCTGCACTTTGTGTGTCGCGTTTTACCCGAGGAATAGCCCCACGTCGCCGTAGCACAGCTCTGCCGCAGAGCTTGGACGCGGTGACGCACGTTGGAGCTTTGGCGCTAGACCAGCTCCATGTCTCCCTCAGTTCGTCGGTGCATCTTGGGGCAAGCTCTTGTCCATCCTTTGCAATAGCTCCTGGCCATCGCACCCCGGCCTCGCCCGCATTTCCCCGTCATTCTGATTCATATCTGGCGCAGAGTCCGTGACGTGACACGGCTCAGAATGTACCGCATCTTATGATGGACACCCTACATGCAAGAGCGGACTGGGAGACTGTAGGGGACAAGTCGTTCCGCAAGACACAGCAGTACACCGAAGTGTTCGATCAGGATCTGGATCTCGACAACTATGTCGTAGCTGGAGCACCGTATGGTGGTGCATTAGGTGAGATTTGACCTTCCATAGCATGTATCGGCCTGTTGTCTGTTCCTGTCGGATCATGTCAGTCGTCCTGTTCGTTGCGACCTCAGTATGACTTGTCTGCTGTGTTGGTTCCGAGCTTCGGATTACAAAGGTTGAATCTTCACGCTACAATTTTATTTTCTTTACACAACATCTGCAGCAGAACAAGATGAATGCGTGCGCTAATTCGCCTTAGCACTTTGGCGTGACAGCTCCAAGCTGCAAGCCCACCAAGCTGGGCAATCTTCGAAACCTACCATTGACATTTACAGCCTGGCAGGAAAGAAGCTCCGATCCATTCCTTGGGACAAGGGCCACATCAAAAGCCTGGGATGGTCGGACGATGAGTCTCTCCTAGTAGTTACGGCTGACGGAAACGTTAGGTGTTATGACTTGCAAGGCGATTTTAGTAATTTCACACTTGGCCATGGTGCGGACAACTATGGAGTCGAGTCTTGCCGGTAAGCGCTCAAGCGTGACATATTGTTTCAACTTGCTAACAATCGCTGTGGTAGATTCTATGACAGCGGTATGGTGGCTCTTCTAGGGAACAATACTCTGGTCACAGTTTCATCATACTCTGAGCCACGGCCACGCCTTTTGGCGCCAATTCCTGATGGAGAGGTCCATTCCTGGGCGGTCATCTCCCCAGATAACACTCTGTCTCGCTCTGTTGAGGTTCTCTTAAGCATCGGGTCAACCGTCTTCATCGTGGATGCCACGGATTGTGAAGACAAATATGTGGATAGCGGTCCTTTTAGCCACCTAGGCGTGTCCCCCGATGGTCGGTTTATCAATCTGTATTCCAAGACAGGTGTAGCGCACATAATCTCCAGCGACTTCCAGGAGAAGATCTTTGAACACAACTCAGACTCACAAACACCGCCCAGATATGTCGAATGGTGTGGGAGCGACGCTTTAATTGCTTGGGAGGACGAAGTTCACATCATTGGACCTGGCGATCAGTCATCGTCTTACATATACGACAGTACAAGAGTACACGTGATATCTGGTATGTTGAGACACAAGCCTCCCTCTTCCTACCACACGCGTGCAAAATTTTTCTAACATTCTTCAGAGTATGATGGAGCGCGTCTTATTACGAACGACTTCTGCGAATTTCTTGAGAGGGTGCCGACAGATACACTGGAAGTGTTTGGTCATGCATCAGAATCATCACCGGCGTCTATCCTGCTCGATGCTGTTGGGCAACTGGAGTTGGAGTCACCAAAAGCTGATGATTACATCCAACTTATACGAGCTAATCTGACCGAGGCAATCGATACGTGCGTCAATGCGGCTGGTCGAGAATTTGAGGTAAAATGGCAAAAGCGGCTGCTTAAGGCAGCGTCGTTCGGGAAGTCGGTACTTGACATATACAACAGCGACGACTTTGTGGACATGTGCGAAACATTGCGCGTTCTGAATGCCGTGCGAGACTTCAACATTGGCATGCCTTTGTCTTTTGAACAATTTCATCGTCTCACACCAGAGAGGTTGATTCGACGACTGCTTCAACGCCACGAGTATCTCCTGGCATTGAAGATCGCCAGGTATCTCAAGCTGCCCACCGACCGCATATATGTACACTGGGCTTCTAGCAAGGTCCGCGTTGGTGCTGAGAACGATGAGACAACATGCAAACAGGTAGTAGAACGGCTTTCTGGTAAGCCTGGTATCTCATTTGAGGAGATTGCGAGAGCTGCTTACCACGAGGGTCGCAGCCGGCTGGCAACAGAGCTGCTCAACCACGAACCGCGGGGTGGAAGACAAGTGCCTCTTTTGCTAGACATGGAAGAGGATGAGCTGGCTCTTGATAAAGCAATTGAAAGCGGTGACAGTGACTTGATCTTGTCGGTTCTGGTCAAGCTCAAGAAGAAGCTACCCTTGGCGTCCTTCTTCCGAGTCATCAATTCGCGACCAACAGCAACAGCCATGATAGAATCTGCGGCTCTTGCTGAAGGCGATAACGCTTTGTTGAAAGATTTGTATTATCAGGACGACCGTCGGGTCGATGGAGCCAATGTGTTCATTCGAGAGTCATTGCAACAGCCAGATGCACGCACGTCAGCGGACAAGCTGGCACTGGCAGCCAAGCTGCTTTCCGACTCAAAGGAAAATATAACGGAGCTTTACGCCCTGAAGGAGACGACAACCCTTCTTCGGATGCAGGAGTTTCTGGATCGGGATCTCACGGACTCCTTCACAGGCCTCAGCGTGAATGAAACCATGTTTAAGCTTATTCGACTAGGCTACCACGGCCGCGCGAAAAAGATTCAGAGCGAATTCAAAGTTCCAGAGAAGGTGGCCTGGTGGGTTCGGTAGGTTGCCGCCCCCTTGTTGTTCGAGCGCCGATCAATCGAGTTGTGGTCGGCCACCACTTGGTCAACGCGTCACTGACATAGGTTTTCCAATGCCTTAGACTTCGCGCGCTGGTCGCAAAACGAGACTGGACAGAGATTGAAGAGATTGCCAAGAACAAAAAGAGCCCCATTGGTTGGGAGGTACGCATGATTAAGAACGACGATTTTCTGGACTCTTGTCATCAAGTGTTTTGACTTGAATCTATGCAAATACTGACTTGCCTTAACAGCCCTTCTTCAACCTCACATTACAAGCAGGTAGCCCCCGAGTAGCAGCGACATTCATACCCAAATGCACGGGTCTCGAGCTCGGCGAGACGATCAACATGTACGAGAAATGCGGGATGCGAATCAAGGCAGCAGAGGAAGCCGTTCGTCTCAAGAATGTCGAGGCGTGGGAGAAGCTACTGGAGGCCGCGGGGCGAGGATCCCAGGAAGGACGCGAGATTGAGAGGCTGGGGAATGCTGCGTTTAAGAAGTGAACCTAGCATATACTAAGGCGATGTGATCAGCATGGGAAGCAACTTAGACTCTAAATGTATCATGTAAAGAATCGTTCTGCGTATCTTCTTCGCGAGTTCACGGAGCAGCCTCCGCTGCCAGTTCGCCTTACTGGACCTTCTTCTCCAGCCCTGGGAATAAGTCGGACCCTTTCCACGCTTTGCGCCTTGGCGATGCGACCTCCGGATCAAGATTTGAGACAGACTGGGAATGCACGTGTCTTGCATGTTCCGGGTTCGACCGAGTGAGGTTATTGGGTGACGCGATGTGTAAATGATGATACCCTAGACTTTTGACTCCCTTTTTTTTTTTGCGCCTTCACTGTGTTACCTAAACTGGAGGACAATTGAAATAAATGATCTTTGGCAATAGAAAGCTCTTGATTGTCATGGAACTCAATTGAGGTCATTTAAGGTGAATAATGATTTAAGTCAAACCTGGTTCATAAATCTTGACAATTGAGTTCACCACAATGATGTACAAAGGCAATGAAGCTTTTCATCCACTAGCACAGCCAAGTCACGGCCCGCAGCGACAACCTTCGATCGCTTCTTCCGTCACTACCAAACACAACCGTACCGATTAAAATGCAGTCCACCGTCAGCGGCGGGATCACCACACACAGCGGCCGAAATGGCCCCGGACAAGGCAAGACACGCGGTGGGCATTTGCGATGGCTGGAATCTCTCCCCAGGCATCTCTGTACTTTACGAGGCTCTCAGCAGTGCGTAATTATACTATTAATACGACCTTCAGCGCTAAGACGCCATGGCCGGATGGGTCTGAGACATCGGGCATGCCAGATTGGCTGGAGGGCGAGCTGGAATGGGGAACAGGGCGATTTTGTGGGAGGAAATGGGTCTACGTGGGTTCTGGCAGGTGTGTGAATACTCGGAGGACCTGAAGAGTCAAGATGCGGTTTTACGGGGCAGAGAGACATTGCTGTTCTGGACTGTTCGCGGCCACGAGGCGAAGTTGGTGATTGGAATTGCGAAGAGATGGCTGATGACTTTTCAGGGGCATTGGCTAATTAAAATATGACAACTGCAATGAAGACGGGAGAATAAGAGAGATGAATAAGTTTCTGAACTTGTGGTGCTTGAATTGAGGGGCTGCATGTTTGCCAGATGCATCTCTAGACGGATCGAGCGAGCGAAGCGAGGCCCCAAAGACCCAGAGTGTTGGTTGATGGCGGCGTCGCAACTTCTGGTGGGGCAATTGACCAAAAATAACCAGGCGGGACTCCATGTACCGTGATCTAGATCGCAAGCATGCTCGTGTTTGTCTGGCAGTAATCAGACCGTGCTAGAAATAGTCAATCTGTATCGATTTGGCGCCAGAATCTGGTCGTGGTCCGGAAGTAACCGATGGTGACTGACGTGCCGCTGTCGTCGGCGTCGCAACTTGCGTAGAATGTTCATTCAGGTCCCAGACATGAGCTGTGTTCGGCAGCTGAACGAACGGTCGATCAAGAAAGAATGTTCTGCCAATTTCACTGGCCTGTGGCTTGATTGTCCCTCACAATCAGTTCGGCGCTTCCAGTAACACTGGACTTTAAAAGTGAACCAAGATAAGCCACTACCGATCGGGCACGGCGATACTGTGGTCCACCGCCGCGCAAAGTGCGAAACCCCAATCCTCAGCGTCTAAACTGGCCGTGGCGTCATTGTGGGCACTTTTCACTTGGCCCGGAGAGGTTCCGCGCCGCTGGTGTTGGCGATCAATGTTCTACTGAGTGCGGACGGAGAGAATCGAATATTCGACGCTCATTCTACTGTTAACTCCCTGAGCACAGGAGACGTAATGATTTACAAAAGTCCGTCATGTTTTACGGCACAGTCGCGCTTCAATTGTTGATATGGCCGGGGCACGAGAGGGGATGCAGCCCTGCATCTCGGCAGCATCCACATCTGGAAGTGATACAACGGACAAGCATGCTCTGGAGAATGGTGTTAGCGTGAATCATCTAGATCTGACAGAACAGTCGTGGGTTCTGGCTGTACTACCGTGCTCCATATCGGACGGAAAGCAACACACACAGACAAAGGGCATAATGCCGTTGTGCACTATCGACGGACGACAGCCAGCCAAGAATCAAACTGTTCGTTCCCTATCCGCCTCAGCGGACAATGGCGACGCTTCCTTTGAGATCCATGTGACCAAACCGACCTGATCAAGCCCTGCTCCCCACCCGCAACCACGCGACATGCCCTCGGCATGGCAGGTGGTCCAACGGCACGGGCGCAGATCCTGACGCTGCTGACCGAAGATGCTTGAACATCCTTACCAGTTTCTTTTCCTGTGCTTGGTCACTTCACTGCATCCAACGCCGTCATAACGTTGGCGTCTCGGCCCACTGTCTTGCTCGAAAGCGGTTGTCCCGAGACCACAGCTGCCCACCCATGCCACTTTCCCAGGCTTGGAGGGATTTCCACAGCTGCTTCAGACACTGCGATCGGTGGGAAATGTACGTGGAGAAGCTAGAGTCACTGGTACCGTCAGCTGCAGTGCAGCCTCTCTCCTCTCCTCTGTACTTGCTGGTATCCTCTGTGCTGTAATAGTGTCTGATAGTTTGGCGGGTAGTGTCCGTCTTTGAGCTGTCGAGCGCCACACACCCCTCATCGTCCCGCCATTGCTTCCATCTTGACGGGTTTATCATTTCTCTGCTGCTGCATTGGCTCTTGAGCATTGCAGTTTGCTATCTCGCCAGAGGTTTTTTGCATCTCACTCATTTCAGCTCGCTGGTTACGACGATAGCGTCCTCACGACCTGCATCGACGAGCAGCCGATCAGACGAAAACGAACAAGACGGTATTTGCATCTACAGATCAGTCTCGGAGTCAGGAAGCTAGTCTTGGCTGACGTGATCAAAGAAGAAGGAAAACTAGATATTTTCACGCCTTGCAAACCGAATTCAGACTCGACCTCATCTCATCATACGTTGTTCTCCAACCTCGGGTACAAGCTCGGCGGGTAATTGGAAGCATATCGTCCCACCGCAGAAAATTCGGCGTTGCATCCTCGTCGCTGGCATTGATCAACAAGCGGGCAGCCAGACCAACAAGGCGACAGACGGACACTGGACGCCTCGTTTGCCAGATTTGCATTCATCTATATTGTTATTTTCCACCACCTCGCCCTCGTGCGCTGGCAGAGAAAATCAGAAAAGGGCAACAATCCTGGATTGACAAGGGCAAGTGCACTCCGGGTCCAGCCCCCCCCTTTCTCCTTCCCTTGCCTCGCCAATTTTGGCGCCGCAGGGCATTTTCCGCGCCAAATCGCCTGAGGCTCTGGGCTTTTAGCGGTGGCGTGCTCCTGCACTTTTAGTGCCTTTTCGGCCTGTCCAGCGCTCTGTCAACCAGTTGACATCAATCTCCTTGCGCTGCTGCCGTTTTCCTCCTCGACGTTGACTTCCTCCGCCAGACACCAACCGCCGCTTTCCAAACGGCAAACGGTTCAATCCTACAGACACTCGAGCCTTGATTACACAGCCCATCACCGCAACACAACATGTTCACACAACCAGTATCATCGCCTCCTCCGGGACCACAGGCCACAAACCCAGTGTCGCCGTCTCGCCCGAGCCGACTTTGCGGGCTGAGCTACTTGCGCAACTACACGCACAACCACCTATCGCGCGATTCTCACCACTCCTCCGGCAACAGCAACGGCAACAGCAGCGCATCTCCCCGCTCTACGGCAAACCAGACAGGCGGCAATCTGACACGATCAGTCAGCTACACTCCCTCGTCGACTTTGTCTGCCGCATCGCAGAACCCAAACCGCCTCACTCTCGTCAGCACCTCACCAGACGCCACCCCAGTACGAGACGGTAACGCCGTCGCATCGTCTCGCGCTACCTCCGGCAGCCCGCCACCGACGATTCCTGAAGTCGTTTCTCCCATCACGCAGTCCACCAGCCTTAACGGCCTTCCAGAAATGTCGAGTGGTCATAATTCCTCCGAAATGCCTGCAACACGGCCACGGGCTGTGAGCAGTGGTAATGCTCCCAGCGGCACGGCGCTATCTGCTGCGACTAACGGCGGTACCGCCAATGGCAATGCTGACTCCGTTCCTTCAATACGCTTTTCTGCCTACTACGACCCTCGATCAACCCGACCGTCACTTTCTTTCCCGCCAATTACCAGGACACTACCGAACGGCACCGAAGTCATTCGAGTGGGGCGGTACTCTGAACGAGACGGCCAGGCCGCCAACACGAACAGCAATCAGCCATCGGCTGCTCCTGTTGGATTCAAGAGCAAGGTTGTCAGCCGACGACATTGCGAGTTTTGGTGTGAAGATGGCAAGTGGTATATCAAGGACGTCAAGAGCTCATCAGGAACTTTCCTGAACCACATTCGACTGAGCCTTCCTTCTCAGGAGAGCAAAGCCTATCCCGTCAACGATGGTGATATCGTCCAGCTCGGTATTGATTTCAAGGGCGGCGAGGAGATGATTTTCCGCTGTGTCAAGATGAGACTGGAACTTAATCGCGGTTGGCAGAACAAGCTGAATAGCTTCAAGTACGTTGACGTTTCCCCCATGTTTATATGACAAAAAAGACTAACTGAAACTTTATAGCGTCGCTGCCCACAAACGACTTCGTACCATGGCAACGAGCAACAATGCTGCCGGAGCCGCGGGTTCTAGCTCGCAAGACTGCTCCATCTGCCTCAACTCGATTGCTGTGAGTCCTCAAAAGCCATTTTAGCACACTGATTTGTACTGACCTAACCCCGTATAGCCCTGCCAGTCGCTCTTTGTCGCACCATGTTCGCATACATGGCACTTCAAATGTGTACGGTCTCTATTAACGTCCCCTCAATATCCCATCTTCGTCTGTCCGAACTGCCGCGCCGGTGCAGATTTGGAAGCGGATGTGGACGAGCCAACGGAAGATTGGGAGAATCTTGACGAAGACAAAATGGATACGGACAAAAAGGAGACTGAAAGCAGGTCGGAGGGCGAGGGAGCTTCAGCCCCCGAGGCTTCGGATGCACCGAGCCCGGACGCAGACGCCATGGACGTCACAGTATCAACGCTTCTGACAGCCCCAGCGGACGACCCGAAGGCACCTTACCACATACCGCCACGGAACCACTCCCAATTCGAAATCCAGCATCGGGCTCTGGACGAGTCGGCCATTTGCGCGAGAATCGGTCGCCGTCGCCTTCGTCAAGCGGGGCGGAAGGCCCTATTACACCGCGAAACAATGCCGGGCCTTGGGTTTTCGACGGTAGCGCCGGGCGCCGTGTAGTCAAAGGCAATTCAGAAATGCGAAGTCTCGACGCGGCGGCAGGGATGGATATCAGCAGCGCCAACCAGAGTGACGACTCAAGTCGTTGAGCCAGGATGGCCCCCGATTTCTGAGGCCAAGAAGCGAAATTGCATTGGGCTCAATGTTGCATTCACGAAACACACCCACGCAAACAAACACCGACGGATTTGCTTGCGCTTTCCGCT
This sequence comes from Periglandula ipomoeae IasaF13, assembly GCA_000222875.2. Taxonomy (NCBI): domain Eukaryota; kingdom Fungi; phylum Ascomycota; class Sordariomycetes; order Hypocreales; family Clavicipitaceae; genus Periglandula; species Periglandula ipomoeae. The sequence continues at coordinate 67,853 of AFRD01000071.1, forward strand.
GGAGTAACCAATAAATATCCTAATCACGAGAGAGCATAGCAAGCGACACCATCGAACCGATCAATTCTTTTCCTTTGTCATCTTCTCATAGACGGCGTCCCTGCATTAGCATCGGAGGCCAGTCTGTTTTCAACTATTCAATGTTCACAACTTATGCTCCGGTTCTTATCTGCGTTTTCTTTGTTAGTGGAACATTTGTCATAATTACGAGGGGGTCTTGGGTAGGCTGGCTATTTGGGCAATATCATAGTACTCGGAATAAGCGTGAACGGCATGCTTTGCATATTGGCGCTGGGTATCTGGCTTTACTCATTAGTATTAATATCATGGGGCGGCGGCCTGTGCTGCTGACATTAAGATACTGGCTGGTTCGCGATGAAGTGAAGTTGTTTGTTTGACATGGACTGAGGATGATGGCATGTGCATGATCCTGCGTGGAACTGCCTTCAAGTATGCCACATGTGCTTAGTTTTCAGATTATTCTATCCATCCGGATATTTGATGATCGTGCAAACACAATACTCGATACGATAACTGCATCCGCTGCAATCTTTTTCAATCGAGTAATGCAGTTGTCGTTGATCATTCTGGCCTGGTCCGATTTATCGCCGAGCCCACGGCACCGAGTGACGCACCCCTGGAGCCGAGCGCCCCAGATTTTATGGATCCACCTCCAAAATTTATCCGACCTCTCCATATCGTTCGAGAAACCATCGTGCATGAAGCATTCATTCATTGACGAGCTAGCACCTTGTTTTGGCCCATCATTTACTTGCCCCTGCACCCCTCTGTATTCGGGAGTTTCATCACATGTCCCCCTTTCGACTTGCCGAATAGACGAATCCCCTCTCGTCCGCCGGACCAACAAACCACACGGGGAGAGGACACAACGCCATCATGCTGCGACAGGTTACGGCGCGGCTGGGCCAGCGCGTGCCGAAGAGGACGGGATTATGGATGCCTCGAGGATTCAAAGACAGGAGGGGGATGGCGACTGTCAAGGTGGAGGGGATACCAAAGGTGTGTACAGCATCACAAGTGCCAGCGATGTGAAAGCAACAAATGCTGAGACCGTATTCACGATAGGAACCCACCGACCTCGACCAAATCACCACCTTACCCAACGGTCTGCGCGTCGCCTCGGAAGCACTACCAGGTTCCTTCGCCGGTGTAGGTGTCTACATCGAGGCGGGCTCGCGCTTCGAAACGCCCTCGCTGCGCGGTGTATCGCACATCATGGACCGACTGGCCTTCAAATCGACGTCGTCTCACACAGCCGACGCGATGCTCGAGCGGGTAGAGAACCTAGGCGGCAACATCCAGTGCGCCTCGTCCCGAGAATCCATGATGTACCAAGCCGCTACGTTCAACAACGCCGTCCCCGAGACGGTCGGCCTTCTCGCCGAAACGATCCGCGACCCGAACATCACGGACGAGGAAGTCGCGGAGCAGATTGAGACGGCGCGATACGAAATCGCCGAGATCTGGGGCAAGCCGGAGCTTATTCTGCCGGAGCTGGTGCACACGGCTGCGTTCAAGGACAATACCCTCGGCAACCCGCTGCTGTGTCCGGAGGAGCGTCTCGCAGAGATTGGAAGGGACACCGTGCTAGAATACCGCGAGAAGTTCTACCGTCCGGAACGGATGGTGCTTGCGTTCGCGGGAGTCGATCACAATGTCGCAGTGGGACTGGCGAAGCAATTCTTCGGGGATATGAAGAGCGCTCCAGCAACATCTACGGGCTCTGAAACGAGCGATAACGAAGGACTCTCCGACACGGACTCGTCATCGTCCTACTCCTCCTCTACCACGCGATCTTCCCCGCCGCCGCCCTCATCAAAGATCATGTCTAAGATGCCCTTTTTCAAAAATATTTCCACGTCCGCGCCGCGCAACGCCTCCGTTAGCCCCTCTGGCGTCATCACATCTCTCCCATCCCACTACACGGGCGGTTTCCTCTCACTACCCCCTCAACCCCCCTCTCTCAACAACACCAACTTCACACACATCCACGTCGCGTTCGAAGGACTCCCCGTCGGCTCAGACGACATCTACGCGCTCGCCACTTTACAAACTCTTCTCGGTGGAGGAGGATCCTTCTCCGCCGGCGGCCCCGGAAAGGGCATGTACTCCCGCCTATACACAAACGTGCTCAACCAATACGGCTGGGTCGAATCATGCATGTCCTTCAACCACTCTTACACCGACTCCGGACTCTTCGGCATCTCAGCCTCATGTCTACCAGGCCACACATCCGCCATGCTCGACGTCATATGCCAAGAACTACGAGCTCTAACCCTCGAAACGGGCTTCTCCCGCCTCCAGGAAGGCGAGGTGTCCCGCGCAAAGAACCAGCTCCGATCAAGCCTCCTCATGAATCTCGAATCACGAATGGTCGAGCTCGAGGATCTCGGACGATCAGTGCAGGTCCACGGACACAAGGTCCCCGTGAGGGACATGTGCAACAAGATCGCGTCCCTCACAGTGCAGGACTTGCGGCGCGTGGCATCCATGATTGTGGGTGGTTCGGTGCAGAATCCAGGGCTGGGCAGCGGTGCGCCGACGGTGGTGGTGCAGGAGGCGCAGGCGTATGGGTTGACGAGCCATAGCATGACATGGGATCAGATTCAGGATCGGATCGATGGGTGGAAATTGGGGAGGACGTAGAAGGTTTATAGAGTGGATTGTATACTATTGTATGTATTTGAAACAGGAGTGTTTTTATGATAGTTGAGTGATGTTCACTCAAAGGTCAAGAGAAACGAATAACCATGTAGAGGCCGGTTGTAGCACGGTGTCTGATCGTCGACAATCGAATAGTAAATGCCAGATCCTTTCACATTGCCACTTTATCTGTCTAGCGAATCGATATCCTGTTACATTTCTGCTTGCTACATACCATAAAAGCCCGTCTGGCCCGAACAAAATCTATCAACGCCATCTAACGCATTCGACAGGTATACCCAATGCTGAACCTGCCTCAAAGACAAAATGGGGTATTCGCCAACCCAAGTAAATTCCAAATCTTTAACTGCCGTTTCTAAAACAAATGACACCTTTGTGTCACAGCTAGAGCTTCGAACGTACCGCCTCTAGTCGATACTTCACATCCTTCAACGCCTTGTTCGATGGCTTCCAGTCGTCGAATTGCCGCAGCCGCTCTTCCGTCTCGCTGCTCAATTCCGTTTTCACAAAATCCTCCTCGAGCATGCCGCGCATGATCCACGGCAACACATACGGGTTCGTAGACGCAAGTCCTTCTCTGGGTCCCACTTCGCAGGGGACAGGCGATGGCGTGGACGTTGTCTCGAGAGCGTGCGATATGGCGAGGTCGTACACTGCTGGGTCGTAGTAGAGACGCGAGTGGCCTTCGCCAGAGTATAATGATCCGGCTAGGGCAATGGACAATTCGCGAACCAATCCATGGTCGGTGACGCCGGGGTCGCGTAGTTTCAGGGCGAACCCGACGAGGTGGGTTATGAAGTCTGGAGCGTGGATGCGTCCATCGATGAAGACGGCGCGATAGATGTAGGGGTGGCTGGCGGGAGAATAGACAGCAGACTGGGTCGAGAAAGACGTCAAGGATTAGCCTTTTACACTGATTCGAAAAAGATTGTGTATGATCTTGGGATTACTTACCTCCATGGGCACGAGTTGGTCGTCAATACTGCCGATGAATGCCACCCTCGCTCCATAATCCAGCACACGCTTCAAGGATGCCTCAAATCGCTGAGAGTTGGCGCTTTAAGGGTTGCCAAAATCCCATAGTTCAGCAGCTGAGCCCATAAGAATGCTCGACTTGTACTCCGGGAACGGCCCCAGGGCGACGCCTGCCATGGCACATAGACCAATCTTGGCATTTGTTATGATGACCAGATCGATGAGCTTCTCCAAGAGCATGATGCCCACGGGAACGCCTTGTGAGTGACAAGCCATGATGATGAAGTCGGCTTTGCGAATGTGATCTATCCAGTTGAGCATGAGCTTCCACAGATTATCGACACGGTCACTAATTCTGCCCTCGCCCTCCAAGGCAACCTTCTCAATCTCGCAGTCGGGGGAGCCGTGGGCATCAGTCCATCGGCGAATAGCCTCTACGCACAGATTGGCGAACCGCAGTGAGGTACCCGTGGGCTGGCCAATCATGGGACGGAGGTAGGTCGCAGGGAAAAGGCCGTGGACGCCGATAGCGATGGCTTTGCGAATCTTGGGTGGATCTTTTGCTCTGAACACATGATTTGCCGGTGGTTGCAAAGTTCGTAGCAATAGTTGTGTAATTTGCTGCAGGGTGGAGGGGTTGTCCTTCATCTGATAGGTACTTGAGAATGAAGGAAGTAACAAATTGGGCGGATGCTTCGAAGCCGTCTCTGATTCCGCGATGGAGTTGCTCGACGATTCGGCTTTAGTTGACGGTGTCGGCAGTTTGGGTTCCTTGATTGGAGGAGCAGGGAGACCTTGGGGTTCCTGAGGAGTCGGAGTAGCGGTTCTGGTGGCTGTTGATGCGTCCGAGTCTCCGGCGGCATCGAGAGATGGTGACCGCACTCTCTTCTTCCTTCGCCAAGTTGATTTCGTTTGTGGTTGCGCATCCTTTGCAGACGAGTCTTGTTTTTGGTCATCGTTTTGCTTGCCAGAAACATCGCCCTCTTTCATCCTTTTTGGCTGCGCTTCGGAACCCTCTCCCATGACGGCCATCTCGCCAGACTCTGAAGTTGACGCTTTCGTACTGGCCTTGCTAGGTGATGCCCTCGACCAGAACGCCCATGTTGATCCAGCCTTGGGCGTGGTCTCATTGTCCGCTGGCTTGGAAGCAGCATCGTTCGAAGTCGCAGTAGCAGCAGGGGCGTCCTGCATTATGACATCTTCCTGCTCCTTCGCTGTACCGTCCTCCTTCTTTACCTTGCCATCCTTCTCGGGATCGGGCTTCTTCATCTTGCCGTCAGCAGAGGACCAGAATCCAAACCAAGTAGATGGTGCAGCAGGCGCACTCGGTGGGGGATTTCGGAGGACTGAGTCTGGAGCTGCAACCTGAGCAGGAGAAGTGACGGGCCTATTACCGGGGGCCAGCTTGGCTGTATCGTCGGGCTTCGTAGTCGTCGATGTGTTTTGTTCTTCTGTAGTTGACGGTGCCTTGGACCACCACCCGAGCCAACCTACTGGCGGCGCTGTAGCCTGCTGTGTTATTGGCGGAGATTCGGCAGCTGTATCCTGTGTTTGCGCAGGGGCATCGGGTAGAACTGTATCCGGCTTGACTTCTGCTAAATCTTGTGATTTGGTGGTGTCTTCTTTCTTATTGTGGGGTTTGTCGTCGACACTGCCATCGTTTGTAGCAACGACGCCCCTCATCCCGCCATCTTCGGCGACTTTCGATAATGATGTTGTTTGTGAATTGCTATGAATACTCGTAGTCTCGGCGGCGTTCTTTTTAGATGAGTCGAAGCGGCTAAGATCTGGGGCCGCAGTGGACCGAACAGTTCCACCGAGAATGTTTTCACGTGCAACCGAAGTGGAAGCGGAGGCCTTTGGTTTTTTGGGCCACTGGCCGTACCAGCTCTTGGCCTTGCGGACCTGGGAGGGAAACATGGCATTAGACGAGACGACTTGTTTTCGTTTCTTCTCTCTCTCTCTCTTCTGCCATACCTGTTTTTGATTTAATGGGTCGGGATGGGCCGCAGGGTGAGGATCCGCGGGCACGGTCGGCGGCATTGGGTGGGTGAGAGGACGTCGAGGTTGTTGAGAATGCAGCTGGAGGTTGACTGCAACAGCTCCCGAGACAACATGCTGGTGGGATGTATCAGAACCAGCAGTGCATGTCGTCGTCTTATAACTGGAGCTAGAGGCGGGCTTGAGAGCGGGCGGAAACGTGGGCGTAGGCTTGGATGTGGACGTGGACGTGGACGTGGACGTGAGAGCGGACGGTGACATGGACATGGACATGGATACGGGCAGGGACATGGGGAGAGACGTGGTGGATGTGGATGATGCAGCTGCCGCCGCGGCGTGGGATGCTGACAGCCGTGACGTAGTGAAGCTCGCAGCTGCATGTGCCTGTGACGGCGCCTGTGCGTGCACGACCAGAAACTCGCGGCTCACGGCAGTCGTCGCCTCAGCCGGGTTGCGGCGCTGTCTCTTTCGCGGGAGCATCTTTCACGGCATCGGTTGCATCGTAGCGTGCAGCATGGCCGTCGAGACCGTAGACCAGGAGTTGAAGGACGTAAAGAGAGGGAAAAAACAATGTTTTGGCCTGGAGGTGGTTTAATCAACCAGAAACAACATTGTAATGTGGCACATGAGCATTCACTGGCATTCAAACGGCCGTAGCTCGGAGTGTCACCAACAACGAGCGGCTGAGGCCAGACTGGACGAGACTGGACCAGCGGGCGACTGGCAGACCAGACCACTGGCGTCTCTTGCTGGTGACACGCCGACTGGTGCTTGGCGGGCCGCGTGTCACCTGGATCCAGTGTCAACATGAATGTTTGCTGATCTGGAGCGCAGTCTGGCCTGGCGTTGTTGTTGACTCTGCAGCCTGCAAATGAAGACGAGCTGCATGCTATAGCGCCTCGGCCGCCGTGCAGGCGCTGAAACCTCCTATCCAGAGCGCCTTCAGGGCCAAATATTAGGCCACATGCTGCTGTTGAGTGGCTGAGAGCAGTGCAGCCCGAGAGACGGAGGCGGAGGGATTCGACTCTGCTTCAACCTTCCGCGCTGCATGCTGCATGCTGCCATGACCCCACCACTTGTAGCCCGTACACATGCCAGAATACTGCGCCACACCCACCTGCACTTTTGCGCCACAGTCCCTGTCTGCCCCATTCTTATCCTTTATCCTTATCGGCTTATCGGCGTCCCGCAAGAAAAAAAATATCCAGCCCAGCCAGTATGGACATTTGCTGGTCAGGAATTTCTGCAGTTTGAGATTCAAGGTTCGGCGTCACCCTCACCGTCGCCATTCCTTACCATGAGCAATCTCAAGCGCAAGGATGCGCCTGGCGGCCATCCTCCTGCCAAATCCGCCAGAAACTCAAAGGAAGGCCGACCATCAAAATCCGACACCCCTTCCACAAACAAGGCCGCCAAAGTGGGCAAGCAATCTAGCAAGATCGCCGAATCCAACAATGAACGCCCCAAAGCCGGCGCTGTCGTGTCCTTGCTGAAAGAAGAAGAACCAATCTTCCCTCGAGGCGGTGGAAGCGTCTTGACGCCATTGGAACAGAAGCAGATCCAATTGGAAGCCAAGGCCGACGCTCGTCGTGAAGAAGAGTTCGAGACTTCTGGCAGCAAGACAAAGAAGCAGCAGCAAAAGAAGAAGAAGCTTTCCTCAAAAGGGGACAAGAAAGGCGGCGCCGACAAGAAGGATGCCGAAGACTCTGTCAAGGTGGACAGTCTCAGCTTCAAGGTAAATGCAACATCGTAAGACGATTTCTCCCGCCCAGACTTCACTAACATGACCATACAGAAACTCGTCAAAGGCTCTCTCGTCCTCGGTCAAGTCACCCGAATAAACAGCTTGGATTTAGAGCTTGCGCTTCCAAACAACCTTACTGGCCATGTGCCGATCGTCGCCGTCTCCGAGCAGCTAACCAATCGACTGCAAGAGGATGCCGCTCAGCAAGATGAGGACGACGAGGACCAAGACGATAACGACGAAAGCGATATTGACCTCAAATCCATTTTCTCGGTTGGCCAGTACTTGCGAGCATATGTTGTTTCGACCATGGATGAGTCGGTTGTAGGAAAACATAAGCGCAAAATTGAACTGTCTCTCCGCCCAACTGAGACCAATTCCGGTTTAAATAAAGATGACGTGGTCGCCAACAGCACTCTGATGGCGTCCGTCGTGAGCGTCGAAGACCGTGGTTGCGTGATGGATGTCGGAGTTCCCGACCTCCGCGCTTTTCTGCCCAACGGCGAAATGGATTCCAATATTGATCAAACCCGCCTACAAGAAGGTGCTGTATTCCTCTGCCACGTTACCAGCAAGAGCTCCAACGACAACGTCGCCCAGCTCTCATTACTGCAGAAGAAACTGGGTAACGTCAACAACGTTCCTGCGGAGGCTACTACGATCAATTCCTTCTTACCAGGTACCACGGTCAACCTCATTGTCACCAACACGGACAGACGTGGTCTCGTAGGCAAGGTTCTCGGCCACCTGGACGTCACAGCTGACCTGGTCCACTCCGGAGTCGGTCCCAACAATACCGATCTTGAATCTGCTTACAAGATCGGATCCAAGATCAAAGCAAGAGTTATCTGCAACTTCCCTGCCGCAAAGGAACCCAAGCTGGGCATTTCCCTGCTTCCACACATCACATCGCTCTCACGAAAACACCCCGCCAAAGAGACCAAGAAGCTCCCAACCGAAGTTTTGCCCATTTCATCTTTAGTCGAAAAGTGTACCATTAAGCATGTTGAGTCAGAGATTGGTCTATTTGTCGATGTCGGTATCTCAGGGCTTGCCGGATTTGTTCATATTTCCCGAGTAAAGGATGGCAAGGTCGACGCCCTGTATGATGCTAGTGGACCTTATCAAGTCGACTCGGTCCACAAGGGACGTGTCATTGGATACAGCGAAGTAGATGGTCTGTTCCATTTGTCATTTGAGAAGAGTGTTCTTGAACAGCAGTATATTCGTCTTGAAGATGTCCCCGTGGGCGAAGTAATCACCTGCGAGATTGAGAAGCTGGTCATCAAGGAGGAAGGCGTCAGCGGCTTAATCCTGAAGATCGCTGAAGGGATTACTGGCTTTGTGGCCGAGCGTCATCTTTCTGATATCAGGCTGCAGCATCCCGAGAAGAAATTTCGAGAGCACATGAAGGTCAAGGCACGAGTCTTGTCCACCAATCCTTCAAAGAAGCAAATCCGACTCACCCTCAAAAAGACCCTCGTGAACTCGGACGCGCCAGTCATCAAAGCCTACGAAGACGCAATCGTCGGAATGCAGACGCCGGGAACCATCATCAAGCTCCAGTCCAACGGTGCTCACATCCAATTCTATGGCTCTCTCAAGGGCTTTTTGCCCATCTCGGAGATGAGTGAGGCTTACATTCGAGACCCGACTGAGCATTTCCGCATAGGTCAGGTTGTCAGTGTCCACGTTCTCGACGTGGACCCGGAGCAGCGCCGTCTGATTGTTTCCTGCAAGGACCCTGGCGCTTTTGGTCTGGATAAGCAGACTGCGCTGAAGAACTTGAAGATTGGCGATCTGGTCACCGCAAAGGTCACCCAAAAGACCGAGGACCAGGTATTTGTCGAACTCGCCGACAGCCAGCTCAAAGCTATCCTACCACTTGGCCACCTCACCGACAAGTCAACCTCAAAGAATCAATACGCCATGAAACGCATCTCTGCCGGCCAGACTTTGTCCAACCTCATGGTCTTGGATAAGAACGAGCAGCGAAGAGCCATCATCTTGACCCAGAAACCAAGCCTCGTCAATGCCGCCAAAGAAGGTACCTTACTCACTTCCTTTGAAGAAATTAAGGAAAGTGCCATTGTGCCTAGCTTCGTGAGAAACATCACTCAAACGGCCGTATTTGTCGAGTTCGCCGGTCGCCTGAACGCCCTCTTGCCCAAATCTCGCCTACCATCTGATGCTCAATCCAAGCCCGATTTCGGCATGCACAAGTGCGAATCCATTGAGGTCAAGATTATTTCAGTCATTCAAGACCTTCGCCGCATCATGGTTGTTCCAGCTTCTGGAGCCTCTGAAATCCCTGTAACGAAGCAGCCAAAGGAGAAAGCCGCTGCGCCGGAGGATGGTCTCGGCTTTGGTACAGTGGCCACAGCCAAAATCACATCAATCAAGGACACCCAACTCAATGTCCAACTCGTGGACAGTCAGGTTCAGGGCCGAGTGGATGTGTCCCAGATCTTTGACAAGTGGGAGGACATAATTGATCCCAAAGAACCCCTGGACAAGTTTCGCAGGAAGCAGGAGATCAAGGTCAAGATCATTGGCATTCATGACGCCAAGGATCATCGTTTCTTGCCCTTCTCTCATCGTTCGGCCCATTCTGTCCTCGAGTTGAGTGCAAAGCGAAGTGACATCAAATCAGACAGCCCCAAACCTCTCACCCTCGAATCTCTCAAGGTCGGCGACTCTCACATCGCCTATGTAAACAACGTCACATCTCAATATCTTTGGGTCAACTTGTCGCCAAACGTTCGTGGCCGAATTTCCGCCATGGACGCGTCTGACGACCTGTCACTGCTCAATGATTTGGAAGCAAATTTCCCTGTTGGATCAGCACTCAAGGTCAGGGTTACATCAGTTGACACACAAAACAACCACCTTGACTTGTCAGCGCGTTCTTCTGCCGATTCGAAAGGGGTTGACTGGGATTCGCTGAAAAAGAACATGGTTCTGCCCGGAAAAGTCACCAAAGTGAATGAAAGGCAAGTTATGATCAAGCTCAGTGAAATCGTGTCTGGGCCCGTCCACCTGCCTGACATGGCTGACAACTACGGCGACATCAATACCACGAACTACAAGAAGAACCAGATCGTCCGTGTATCCGTTGTCGAAGTTGATGTCAGCAACAAGAGACTGAGACTTTCCATGCGCCCATCCCGCATCATGAGTTCCACCCTTCCTGTTGCAGACAAGGAGATCACGAGCTTGTCACAAATCTCCGCGGGCGATATCGTTCGTGGTTTCGTCAAGAACGTGTCGGATAAGGGACTCTTTGTGCTTTTGGGAGGGCGAATCGCTGCTATGGTCAAGATTTCTAACCTTTCTGACCGATTCCTGAAGGAGTGGAAGGACCAGTTCCAGGTAGACCAGTTGGTCAAGGGCCGCGTTCTTTCTGTCGACTCCGCGCTCAATCAAGTCGAACTGAGCCTCAAGTCTTCCGTTGTAGATGAGAACTTTGTCCCTCCAATAACCTACAACGACATCAAGGAGGGGCAGATTGTCACTGGTAAAGTTCGAAAGGTTGAAGAGTTTGGTGCTTTTATTCTCGTGGATAACTCGACAAATGTCAGTGGTTTGTGCCACCGAAGCCAAATGGCAGAGCAAGCGGTCAAAGATGCCACCAAACTCTACAAAGAAGGCGATGTCGTCAAGGCTGTCGTTCTCGAAGTAAAGGCTGCGGAACGAAAGATCAGCTTCGGTCTTAAGCCTTCTCTCTTTGATGAAGACACTGCAATGGATTCGGATGACTCCGACGCAGGTGTTGGCCTGAACGGTGAAGATGACAATGAGGACGAAGACGAGGATGAGGACGGGGAGCTAGATGACGAACAAAAAGTCCTTCTCGAGAAACTCCTAGCCAACAACAGCGGCGAAGACTCTGACGAGGTCGACGACGATGACGACGATGACGACGAGGGAGAGGAGGAGGAGGATGATGACGACGAAGATGAGGAAATGGAAGACGCGCCGGTGAAGAAGTCTAGTGGCTTGGGCATCGGGAAGAAGAGCACATGGTCAGCTGATCCATTCGATGAGGCTGATGCAGAGTCAGATGATGAGGAACCTGACCAGAAGGACGACAAAAAGAAGAAGAAGCGGAGAAAGGCCGAGATCCAAGTCGACTGCACTGCTGAGCTCGATGCTCATGGCCCGCAGACGTCTAGCGACTACGAGCGACTTTTGCTAGGCCAACCCGATTCATCCGAGCTGTGGATCGCATACATGGCTTTCCAGATGCAGGTGAGCGAATTGCCCAAGGCAAGAGAGGTGGCCGAGCGAGCTATCAAGAGCATCAATATTCGAGAAGAGACGGAGAAGCTCAATGTTTGGGTTGCTTACCTCAACTTGGAGGTTGCCTACGGAACTAAGCAGACCGTTGAGGAGGTCTTCAAGAGGGCTTGTCAGTACAACGACGAGCAGGAGGTCTATGAGCGCCTGGCCAGCATCTACATTCAGTCTGAAAAACTCAAGGTATGTTTATTCAGACATGGCATGTCATCAACTCTCACAAGAGACGTATGCTAACTGAAAATCAAAAGCTCGCCGACGAATTGTTCGAAACCATGTTGAAGAAGTTTGGTGCCAAGGTACCCAAGGTGTGGATAAACTACGCTCACTTCCTCTTCGTTACTATGGGCCAGCCACCGCGAGCACGAGCGTTGCTACCACGAGCTATGCAGCAGCTTGATAAACAGCGGCTCGACAAACAGCAGCTCGACGACAATCGTAGAAACATTGTCAGTCGCTTTGCAGCCCTCGAGTTCCGCTCTGCGAATGGCGAGCCGGAGCGCGGCAGAACCATGTTCGAAGGCCTGTTGGCGGCATACCCCAAGAAGGGAGATCTGTGGAGCCAGCTACTTGATCTTGAAATGGGCGTCGCCGGCTCTGACGCTGATCCCACTGCGGTACGAGATGTGTTTGAGCGTCGCACGCGCGTAAAGGGTCTCAAGCCGCAGCAAGCAGAGAAGTGGTTCCGCCGATGGGCAGCATGGGAAGAGAAGTTGGATTCCAAGGGCAAGGATAAGGTCATGGCCAAGGCACAAGACTGGGCGGCACTATTCAAGGCCAGGAAGGAGGCCGAAGCTGCTGCCCAGGAAGATGAGGAGATGGAGGAATAAGCGTGACGAGATTTTTGATACTGTACATAGTCTGGCAAAACTTAGTGGTGCCGGTTTCGCACCAAACAAAATATGTTTTTTCAAGCTTCAAATACAAGAAGTGTAAATAATCTGCCATTGTTCGAGACACTCTGGATGCATGTCGTATGTGGTGATGAGGTGACCGGGGTAAAGCAAGGTGTTGTCGGAATCCATGCCGGACCCACCTCTTAGTCGACGAGCAAGTTCCACTCCGAGCCGCGCTAAAACATGCAAGCCCATGCAAATCACCAGCCAACAACCATCAGCCGCGTCGCCCCCACGCCGTCATTCACACATCCCGAAAATCAACCCATGCACGCAAAGCCCCTAACAGTGCGCCTTCCGAATAATCACGTTCCAGTTCTCCGTAGTAAAAAGCTACCCTCCATCAGCATTGCCCCCTTGTTCCCGGGAAACAAAACATAACGTACCTGTCCCCGAACATATGTCTCACTCCCCTCGATCTACAAACCAGTAAGCAAGTGCCATCGCAACACATTTGAACTCAACAAACCTTGTAGCATTCATTCCACAACCGATTCGCCACCTCGCCGACAACACGGCACGGCAAGTCAAGATGGTAATTGTTGTCATTACACAGCCATATGCCCGCGCCGCGATCACAGCTGATGCGCGAGCAGGAGCCGTGGCCGATGAAGCCTGGGCCGGCGCCGCATTGCATCTTGCCGTCGTATTTGTTTTCGAGATCTAAGGAGTTAGCTGGGAACATGGTTTTGTTGAAAGGGTGAATTACATCGTATGCCGGACATGATGACGTCTCGTTCGGCCCAGTCGCCGTCGTAGTCGCAGTAGTGGTTTCGTTCGCTCTACTTGGTTAGTTTATGTGTGAACGATACAGAGTTTAGGATAATAAGTGTCTTGGTATTGGCTGAAGAATAGAGGTGATGATCATACCCATCGCTTTTCGAGTCCTGCGTTTGGCTGTTCTGAAGTTGTGAGATTGCCCAAGTACGTGGGGTTGATAGCCTCGATGCTTCTTCGAATTTCCTGCATTGTGCCGCGTAGAGTTATGTGTTGGCCGGGGAGTGCTTCGCCGGAGAAGGTGACGCCGGAGGTATCGGAAAAGTCATACTTCCTGTCGACGAGGCCCTATACTAGAATGAGCTCGGTGATTCGACAATGGAAATTCGTAATACGTACAGGCTCGGAGAGAGAGAATGCCTGCACGAGTTAGCAATGATAAGAGTATTGATTCGAAACAACGTACATTGACCAGTGTCAAGGAGAGACACGACGCAAGTGTGGCTGTGAACTTCATTCTGCAAAAAGATGATTCTTTTGATCTGAATTAATAAATGATGACCCCGTCAGAGTTGGAAATACCAGCACAGTAAAGTTTAATTGAAGCAGAGAAGCCAGCGCGGTTACCCAGCTCTAAATCTCGTTCATACAAGCGGCTCGCACGCCTATTTAAGCAAGATCCCTAAACCATATACCCGATTTAGCATACATTTCATCATCTTTGTCAACTATTCACCCGCTCTGTGCACAATAAATGTTTGCGCTGGGTTCGGTGCGCAGGGACTTCATCCTGGCGGGGGACAATAGCGCTCCGGTGCAGAGGACGCCCAGAGCTTGTTTGGAGTGCGGGATGGGCGGGGCTTTCAGACGATGCTGCGTTACAAAGATGAGCTGCTTTTGGCTTCTATGATTGGAGCGATTGCGATTCGAATAGTTCTTGCTGCATTTGAGAATCGGGTTATTGAGTTGTGGGAAGCCTGGACGTGTGATGTTTGCTGTTGTGCGGCACGCGGGGGCAGTTGTTGGCTCGGAGTGAAGTACATGGAAAGGCGATCAGGGCCTTGCTTGACTCGGAATTGAATGATTTTCTTCAAGAGATGCATCGATCCTCATGCGGCTCAGCCAGTATCCTGCGGAAATTTGTCTCGTAAGTAAAGCAGATACTAGAGAGCATGAAGTTGCTCTCGAGGCGGGGGATATAAGAAGTCTCATTGTAATTGACGCGTTGATTTTGTGTGACTTCAATTCAGCGAAAGCGAGTGTCCAATTCTGATTGCACCGTGCATCACGCAGATCACAGCAGGAAGAGCCAAGAGTTACAGTATGATGCCACCCTGCGCATAAGCCAGGGATCCTCGCAGAGCTTCGTGGGAAACCACTGGGGCTGTTGACCGTTCCGGCTGATATTCTCATTTTTCATGCTGAGATATCCGCGCCGAACTTTTCTTGGCCATTGAATGTCAAGTCACCCGACGCAGATTCGGACAAGCAGCCACAGTTCACGATGCTGCAGGGTCCAGATGCAGGAGCGGATATGGCCAAATGTCCTAATTGCTGGACGCGCGCTATCATCTCTCATTCGACCTATTGCAATTCCTGTCTCTACTTTAAGCGCTGGGCGGCCGGGTCCTGTCCAAACTCAACCCAACCCGACCTTGGCTGTGACTTGTGTTGGTGCATGATGGGTAAATGCGGTTCGTCCTGTGAAACGACGGAGATGCTCGCGGTGCCATGCATTTTGATCCTTTCTTGTGGAAAAAATGGGAACAGGCCGAGTGAGACATTTGGGCACCTTCCGTTCTGGGGAAAAGCTCACGGCGGGTGCAGAATCTCGTCACATTGTCACCTCATCCACTGCCCAGAAACGCGCGAATCCGCCCCCAAAACTCGTCACACTGTGATAAGGAATATGAGGCGCGCTGGAAAACAGGCATCTTCAATTACAAGGGATTATTCTTTGGCCTCGATCCCGTTGGCCAACCCTCGGACCCTTCGTTAATGTTCGTTACCATGCAATCAAGTTACAAAGCCAGGCACAACAAACACACGCAAAGTGTATGAGTCTATGTTGGCGTGTTGATTAACTCGGCCAGGCACAATACGGGCAAATGACACTCAGCCTTCAACAAATTATTTACCAAGTGTGTAATCATCTTGATCTGAGAACGACACATAGAATCCTTAAATACCTTCACGCTTTAATCCCGCCCCCTCCGACTCTGGTGCCTGTCGCTTCTTCTCCTCCACAAAACCACGGCTTCGACGAGTCTAAACCTAAAATGACCCGCGTTGCATGAGGTTACATGCAGAGTCGACTCGACCCAACAGCCCCCAAGCACCAAGCGAGGGCTACATGGATCTGTGACTGGAAGTCTCAAGACTTGTTGGACCGGACCAGCGTCTAGTCAAATATAGTCTCCTCCCACAGCTTGCGCGTTGCTCAAGTTCCCTCTTCTCATCAAGACCCGGGTGAATTAATCGCCAAGCCAGAAACTGGCGACAGGATGAACAACACGGCATTGAACGCCCGCGGCCACGGCGACGAATCATTCGGACCGCAATTGTGGTCTCAATTTGACTTTACTCTGTTCTTCGAGCACACAATCCTGACTATATTACCTGCAGCTCTGGTAATTGTTGCTTCGCTTCTGTATCTATTCTATCTTTTCAGAGCGCCGGTCTATGTGTCTGGCGGTCTCCTTGCTCGGATCAAGTTTGTAGGTGGTAAAGCAGGCGTCGCTTCTTTCTCTCAGTCTTGGCCTAATTTCGTCGTGTTCACAACCTAGGCAGCAACAGGAGCTCTTCTGGGCGTCGAGATTGCCAATGTGATTCTATGGGCGACCTTACCGATTGACCGCACCGGCGAGTCTCTGGCTGCAGCGACAATGGCCTGCATCAGCGCCTTGTGCATCTTGGCCCTGATCAACATTGAGCACCGGCACTCGCTTCGGTCATCCGCTTTCATTAACCTCTAACTTGGTATAACGCTCTTGGTCGATGTAGTCAAATGCCGATCGTACCTTTCTCGGTCTGGCCTGGAAGGTATCGGAGGACTGTCCGCGATTACGGCGGCGTTGAAGCTGGTGATTATCCTGTTAGGAGAACTACCTAAGCGCAACCAAATCAGGAATCTTGAGCTTCGATTGTTACTGAGTCGTGAAGCTACCAGCGGATTCTGGAATCGTTCCTTCTTCCTCTGGCTCAATTCCACTTTTCTATTGGGCTTTCGAAACGTGCTGCAAATTGACGATCTAGGGCTTCTCGGCCCGGAATTTTCTTCAAAACACCTGTCCACCAGATTTGGACTCATCTGGGCTACATGTGGGTTTCTCTTGCACTCTTCTTTTTCTCTACTATATGGACACTCATGCTGTATTTAGACAAACATAAAATCCACGGTCTAATCAGAACTTCATTTCTGACTTTGATGTGGCCATTCCTCGCCGTGATTGTTCCCAGATTGCTTAACATTGGCTTCACGTTCAGTCAGCCATTCTTGATACAGCGAATTGTCGGTTTTATTGGAGAAGACAGTCCCTCGACTAGAGTCAGGAATGGCCTGATTCTGGCCACGGTCCTAGTGTATTTGGGCAAAGCGGTATGCGGCCTTCACTACCCACAATTTGTACCGTGGGAAACTTTCCTAACGTTCGTGTTAGGTTACTACAGCTAGCTATAATCACATGAATTATCGCCTAGTTACGATGCTACGAGGGGCTCTTGTTTCGGAAATATTCAAGGAGACTCTTGTTGTAGACGAACACATTGCAAAGACATCGGCAGCCATCACCTTGATGAGCACTGATGTGGAGGGCTTGACAGTGGGCATTCCCAGGTTTCACGATATCTGGGCCAGCATTATAGAATTCGGGTTGGGTGTTTACTTCCTCACAACTGTAGTGGGAGCAGCGTCGGCATTCATTGTCGTACCAGGACTTGGTTTGTATGGTACTCGAACCCTTGAATAGCTTGCGAACTACTGACTTGGCGTCTCTTAGTCACTACGATAACTGCATTTGTGATGGGCAAGCGTTTGACTCCAGCGATGGCCGGCTGGAATAAAGAGATTGAAAAACGTGTCGCAACCACATCGAGTATTCTCAGACAGATCAAAAGCATCAAGATGATGGGTCTGACAACCCTTGTCGCTAATAGGCTGCAAGAGCTGAGAGAAACTGAGATTGGGTTTTCAAAATCCTTCAGATCAATTTGGGTTGTTACAAAAACCATCGGTTCGTGAGGACATAATTGACAAAAATCTATCCATCGAGGCTAATGACAAGATTAGGTATCTTCTGTCTTACGATTGCGCCAGTCATCATCACCACCGCTCTGTACCTGACCCGATTTCAAAACGGCTTGAAAGCCGTCGAAATTTTCACGACCTTAGCTTTCATTACCCTGACCGCCTATCCGCTACTTCGTTTGCTCAACTCGTACTCATTCTTCGTTTCCATGCTTGGATGCTTCCGTCGTATTGAAGATTACCTCCTTCTTCAAGAGCGGAAAGACCGGCGCGAGACCCTCAAAGACGTTCTCCTACGGAACAGAGAGAGTGCTGAACACCGCACATCTATAAGATCTGATGTCAAACAACCATCCGTTGGACTACGGTCGTCACAGCCACTGGTCGTTTTCATCGACGTATCAGTTTCAGCAGCGCCGGGGAAGCAGCCCGTTCTTAAGAATGTGAATATTTCAATCATGCGATCAGAAATCGTAGTTGTTGTAGGTCGGACAGGCTGCGGCAAATCTACCTTCCTGAGAGCCATCCTCGGAGAATCGCCTGCAAAAGGTCGATTGTACGTCGAGCAGCGTCGAATTGCGTACTGTGACCAAGATCCTTGGTTGAAGGATGCAAGTATCCACGACAATATTATCGGGGACAACATATTTGAGGAGCAGTGGTATGAAACTGTTGTCCAGGCCTGCCATCTCACTGAGGATCTCAAGCAACTTCCCCTTGGTGATGCAACGGTGGCGGGTCATGGCGGTACTAAGCTCAGCGGCGGACAGCGACAAAAAGTTGTAAGTCGCATGGTTTAGAGCGCCGTGCACACTTAAGACGGACAATGGCTAACTAGAAGCTCAATTAGGCACTCGCCAGAGCGATTTATTCCAGGGCTACACTATTGGTCCTCGACAATGTTTTCAGTTGCTTGGATAGACCCACAGCCGACGCTATGTTCAGTCGACTGTTTGCCTCAACTGGTCTTTTGAGAAGATTGGAGACCACGGTAGTTATGACTACTCACTCTGGTACGCTGTGATCGAGCCAATGTTCTGATACGCATCAAAGAACTAACGATAGCTCAGTGGATTATGTAAAGGCGGCTGATCGAATATTGATGATCGAAACCGATGGATTTGTGAAGTCATTGACAAGTGTGTCGGATGCTTTACATGTTGACGCCAAGGGACCAGGGTTGTTGACAAAGGACTCTGAAGGATCGGATTCTGCGAAAACAAAAGTGGAAAGCAACTCTCAAGATGCGACGGATATAGATACCGACACGAAGGAAGTTTTGTCTTTGCGTCAGCGTGGAGACACGAAGCTGTATTCATATTATCTTGCATCAGCCAGCAAATGGAAATGGTCGTTTTGGCTGGTTCTGGTGATGCTTGTTACGATTACCAAAAGAGCTCCTGGTATGTTTTCATCGATTCAACGCCTCTAGTCTAGCACTGAACTGGCATCGTAGACATCTTCATCAGGATTTGGGTGGATAAAGCGCCAACAGACAAGACCTGGTTAGCTGGTTACATCACGCTTGGTAACTCGCATTTTATTGTGTCAGGCTTGGCGCTCAGGTGAGCTATGCGGATTTCGCAGACGTCTGATGCGGATAGGAACCTGACGTTGTCTAGCATTTATTATCTGCAGATTATCCCCGATACCTCTTCAAGTTTACACCGCAAACTTGTAGATACCACCATGGAGTGCGACCAATTCCATTCATGTCTACATCTATGAGCGAGAAACTCACATTGTACTAGATGCTCCCTATCCTTTTTATCCGCCACCAAGCTTGGGTCAATTCTGAACCTGTGAGCTTTGCACACACAAAAAGATTTTGGAGAAAGCTTGATCAAACTGACAGCTAGGCAGATTCAGTCAAGATATGACGCTAGTCAGCCAAGACTTGCCTATGTCGTTTTATCTCTTTGTTTACTGTATAACTCAGCCTTGAAATGCCACCAAGTGTCGGACGTTTACTGACAAATACTCCCAGCCTGCTTCCTGACTCTCACGGATATCGGCATCATTACTTCGGGCTCCTTCTACGTGGAGCCTATTATCCCTTTTATTTTCGCCTTCCTCTATTTAATTCAGTACTTCTATCTGCGAACGTCACGCCAACTTCGATATCTTGACCTGGAGGCCAAGACACCACTCTATTCTCAATTCACAGAGCTCGCAGCAGGTCTGTTGCATATTAGGAGCTTTGGATGGGATAGCAAGTATCTCTCCCAGAGCCTGTCAATATTAGATCGCTCACAGCGACCATTCTACTTCATGTTCTGTATCCAGAGATGGCTCAGCCTAGTCATTGACCTCGCGGTTCTTGGCATCGCCACGGTCCTCGTCAGCACTGCGTTGTGCACCAGGGATCAAACAACCCAAGGTGCTATTGGCCTTGCGTTACTGAATCTTGTCAACTTCGGCATTGTTGTCAGCGGACTATTCGGGGATTAGATCGACATTGAGACAGCACTGGGAGCCATCGCACGCATTCGAACGTACGCGGAGAGCACACTAATCGAGGAAGACCGCGCAAAGATGTCTTTACACGCAGGATGCTTTCAACATGGTTCCATACAATTGATCGACGTGACGTCTGCCTATGAGTTAGCCTCCCTCCACCTTTTTTTTCTTGTTTGTCGAGAAATTATTTGTCTAATTACTTGCAATATCAGCACATTGTCTTCTTCACCGAAGCCAGTTCTTGAGAAGATCAATCTCAACATCAAGGCTGGACAAAAGGTCGCGGTCATCGGGCGCACTGGGAGGTTGGTTACTTGAAGATGCCGTCTTTACTTTACCCTCACTGACAGATTTTTTTTCAGTGGCAAGAGTTCTCTCATCCTAACCCTGCTCAACTTCCTGGATTACACCGGCGTCATAAAGATCAACGGCATTGATCTCGCCGATATTCCGCGACGGGACCTGCGATCCTGTATAACGACTATTCCACAAGATCTGGTTGAACTCCCCGGGAGTGTTCGAGACAAATCTCATTCCCACATCATCGAACAAGAAAGCTGATAGCCAGACTGCGAATGCATTGCTTAGTGGGGTCCTTGGGAGGACTGGTCTCTTGGACTGCATCAACGAAAATGGCGGCTTAGACACGCCACTCGCTGATATCGGTCTTTCGCACGGCCAGAGGCAGTTGCTTGGTGTCGCACGAGCAATTTTGCACAAGATCTTCAACCACACGAGGATCATTCTAGTCGATGAGGCAACCAGTGCGGTGGACGCCGAGATGAGCGAACTGATGCACAAGGTGATGGGCGATGTGTTCAGTGATTGCACAATAATTTCCGTGTCGCATCAGGATGAGAACATTAAGAGCACGGACATTGTCGTAGAGATAGACAATGGGCGTTGTGTTTCTGTAAAAGAACTGTCGTCTTGATAGCCTAAGATTGATTGGGGTAATTTCGCCCATATCGGTTCTAGCAGTCACCAATGAACATGCGTTACTCGTAGGTTCCTGGGGAAAGCTGCCGTCTGCAAATCGCGTTGCTAGCTGACGCTATATAACTTGTAAAACTGATAGCCATTTTTACCTTTTTATGTAGTACTGGAACCATGCAATACCGTTGAACGTGAAGGGATTTAAGTCGCCAATCAACCGCTTCTTTTATCCTTCAAAAGACTTGTGGTTTTCGCCATGGACTACTATTTGACCACTGATGCCGCTCTTTCAGTACTATTCGCTCTTCTCAACAGCTAGCTATTTTTTTTTAATTTGATGAACCCTTGATTTGAACGTGAAATACAACGGCTCCTTGTGCCAAACGACGAAGACCGTCTGCTGCTTGTGCCAGTCTAGTTGGCCAGGCTCCAATTTAAAGTCGAATCGAAACAGCAAACGCGCGACGATCAACCGCATCTCGGAGTAAGCCAAGTTCTTTCCAATGCAGTCGCGTGTTCCATGGCTAAACGGCTTGAAAACAGCCTTGTTGTCGTTCTCAAATCTCTTCTCGTACCGTGGGTTAGAGGAGGGTAGCCACCTTTCGGGACAGAATGAGTCCGGGTCTGCGAAGTTATCGGGATTCCTGAAAGTTGCCCACTGGTACACGGATATGACAGTATTTTAACGTATTAGCAATCTTAATACTTGACCTTCGATGCATGTAAAGAACTTACTCCTTTAGGGATATATACACCATCTACTTCTGCTCCTGGGCAGACCCGTGGCGGCGTGGCTGCCGCCGGCGGGTACACACGCATGCCTTCTTCAAGGCATGCTTGTAGGTACTGTAGCTTTTGAGTGTTCTTCATCGTGATTTCTGACTCTGCTGTAAAGCTCTCGCGAATCTCGGCCGCCAGTTGTTCGTAAACGCTAGAGCTTTGAGCAACATAGAAGAATAAGCCTGCTAGGGCGGAGGCAATCGTATCGCTCCCAGTCACTACCAACGCAGGTGTGCTCGCAATGATTTCCTCATCACTTATGCCTCTCTCACCTTCTCTGTTCTTCCTAATCATGTACGTCGTGAAATCCTTGGTCGGGTTGGGCTGCTCGCCCAAAGCCATGCGAGCTTGTGCTCTGGCTTTGGACATGTTTTCAGTTGTTTGTGCCAATTGCATATCTCCCGATCCTATTATGAGTGGGAAAATGAGTCTCAAAGCAGGATAGTAGTCCAGCAGGCGAAACTTGGCGTTGCCGCGCCAGCTTTTGGCTATATTAAGCACCCATGGATTGTACTCATTGTTTTCCAGACAGTGATATGATTCACCAAATGTCAATTCACCAATGATGTCGAAAGTGGCGTAATTAATGAGTTCAACCCAGTCGACAGGTTTCTGTGTCGAGGCGCATTGCGTCAGCCTGTCCATGAGTAGTTTGATGTACTTAGTGGTGGCGTCTTCCTGCTCATCGTATGCATGCGCAGACAAAGATTGTCACGTTTGTTGTCGTAGGCATGCCGAGCACTAGCGTAGCTTGCCCTGGGCCGTCTAATCTACATTAAAGTTCGAGATTATCATATACACAACCAATGCGAACTCCAACCCCCCTTATTACAGCGCTGTATATCGTGTTTGGATCATCTCAAATATAAAGCAACGCAAAGCCCTGTCTAGAATCTCAACTATCGCGTTATGTTTTATCGCTTATCACGCAGGAAAATTGTGGCTTCGTAGGTTAATGATTACTCTGGGTTTAATAGCGCTAGCACTAGCTATGAGTTGCATCCCCCAGTGACCGACAGCGCTACGCCATCATTTAGTGACTAGTAGCACTAGACTTAGAACCTTCTTAGTGCTTATCACTGCGGAAGTCGCTACTAGCAGCCTTATGAATAGGTGTTAAGAGGTTACTAGCTAGGGCGCTCTAGCGCTTGGATTACTACTGATAGCTATGTTACTAGGTGTTATCAGTTACTAGTCCCTATGCGCTATAGCTACGGTTTCTGCTAGTAGAGCTGCTAGGGAAGCTACCAGCCGCTTTTTACGCCCAGCAGCCTAGCAGGACGATTACTAGCACTAATTTCAATCCCAGCAGCCCTCTATCGGCGGTTTCTAGCACCTATAATTTAGTAACTACCAGCAGTCTAGCATGCACTGCTAGCCGTTACTAGTACTAGAGAAGCGCAACGGGCATAGATGTTACGTTGAGGAACGGGCTCGCCAGAAGCGTAAGGCACGTGACCGGATTCGACGACTACTTAGACAGATCCAACGTTCTATTAGCTAGAGGGACAAGACTTAGAAGAGAAAATAACCTAACTATTGCTATTATTTATGTTCCCCTACTTATGACATTGGAAGCTCCCTTCTACCTTATGAATACAACCTCCTACGTGTCAAATCCGGCACGTAACAATAGATACCGGTACTAAGGACACTAAGTTGCGCTATAGAATAATTATACTAATAGTAGCTACTAATAATATATTTAGGTCTAACCACTTAGAATTAAGGCTTAAAAGATTCACTACTAATACTTAAGTATCTAACCCTCTTAGTTAATTTTAATCCTATTAAGTATATTTAATATAGTATACTATTCTTTAGCTTATATGCCCTAATAAAAACCTATATAATAAATATATAGAGGTAGAAAATATAACCTAGCCTATTATAATAGCCTTACTAATAATAATATTAATTATTAGTGCTATAGTTACTAGTAAAATATATAATATATTCTTTAAGCTTTTTAAATTATAAAAAAATAAGGCCTTAATTACTAAATTTACTAAATACTTATAAAAAGTATAGATAGGAAATTAAGAGCTATGTAAATAGCTATATTCTAGTATATATAATATAGAATTTTATTTCTATAATACTTGTCGCATTAGAACGCGGATGTGGGTCTTTGACAGACTTTTGGTGTGGCACTGTAGCCTCAAGTCGAGATGAACAAGGAAGCTCCCTTGGGTGGCGCCGACTTCCCCGCACTCCATCTTGGGGAGCTTCACAGCCATTACCCCAGACTCTGTTCGGGCTGGAAACGGTGAGGACCAATTACAAGAGGCAGCCAAGCTCTTAAAATTGAGCTTGTTTGTGGGAACGGCTATGACTGGACGAGACGTTACCCGTAAGCAGTACATTTTGCCAAAAATGCCTATTGGCCCACGCTGACTTCTCAGTGACCTCGAATTCAATAAGGACCGCTCTTCGTCCGCCAGCATCATCATTTCCTTTCCATCTTCGTATTGAGTTCCGCCCTGGTGCTCAACGGTCTCAGATATCACGATGAAGTTCCTCAAGTCGACCATCAAGGAGACTGGGGCATCTGATCCCATTGTTACTCTTATTGCAAATGAAGACAAGTTAGCATGGTATAAGAAGCCTAACTTGCGATATTTGTATTTTATTCTCTTCCCGGCATGTATGGAGATTGAACTCACTTCTGGATTCGATTCCCAGATGATCAACGCACTTCAGATTGTCCCATCATGGATAACTTGTATGGAGGCTGTTCACGCTTCTTGCTTGACATATTGCTGACCTTTGCAGATTTCAATGACCCCCAGGGATCTCTCAAGGGTATAATAGCAGCAGCATATTCGCTTGGGGCAATCCTGTCGCTACCATTTATTCCCATCGTCAATGATAGATTTGGTAGGCGCTGGTCAATCATGGGAGGATCCATTATCATGATTATTGGAGCAATTATCCAGGGCTTTCCTCAGCATGGTAGGTTTTACAAGACTGCCTGCAATGATTTGTGAAAGCTAACAGATAACTAGTTGCCATGTATATCGTGGCCCGCATTATTCTTGGCTTTGGTATTCCTACCTGCATTGTATCTGGGTCATCTCTCATCGGTGAGCTCGGCTACCCCAAGGAGCGAGCGGTTCTCACATCTTTATTCAACGTTGCGTACTTCATTGGCCAGATCCTTGCAGCAGGCATAACTTTTGGAACAAACAGCATCCCCAACAATTGGGGTTGGCGTATACCTTCGCTTCTACAAATGGTTCCCTCAGCACTCCAAATTGGCTTCGTCTTCATGTTACCCGAGAGCCCTCGCTGGCTGATTACCAAGGGCCGCAGGTCTGAAGCCAATGACATTCTTACCAAGTATCATGCCGAAGGTGACGTCGACTCCAAGTTTGTCCGCGCCGAAATGGCCCAAATCGAGAGCACCATCGAGTTAGAGAAGGAGAACTCCAAAAAGAGTTGGCTCTCACTCGTTTCAAGCGCCGGTATGAGGCGCCGAACACTTATCTCGGCTTTCCTTGGTTTATTTACCCAATGGTCTGGCAATACTCTTATCTCATACTACCTCGGCGATCTTCTTGCCATGATTGGGCAGAAAGATTCTGTCTTCAAACAAAAGATCAATGTTGCCATTGCCTGTTGGTCGTTTGTCTGCGGCGTCACTGTCTCCATGCTGGTTAACAGATTTAATCGCCGCACGATGTACCTCGCTTGTACCATCAGTCCACTGGTCGTGTACATATGCTGGACAGTTACGATTCAGCAAACCATCGCGGCTAAAGACGCTGGTCATACGAACGCGGCAGCAGGAGCAGCCACTATTTCTTCATTTTCGCCTACTTGCCTTGTTACAACATTGGATATAACGCTCTGACCTATACGTATCTTGTGGAGTTGTGGCCATATGCTGAGCGATCACGAGGCATTTCTTTATTCCAGCTGTTTGGACGCATGGCTGGCTTCTTCACCACCTTTGTCAATCCTATTGGGCTGCAGAATATTAGCTGGAAGTGGCTCATTACTTATTGCTGCTGGTTGGCCTTTGAGATTTGTTTCGTTTGGTTCCTCTTTCCCGAAACAGCGGGACGAACGTTGGAGGAGTTAACATTTCGTAAGTTGGCTCAAGATATCAACCATTTTACTATCGATTTTGACTCAGACATTGAATATGCTAACATATCCTGTTGTAGTTTTCGAGGACAAATCCCTGGCAGATCAGGCAGTCATGGCTGTTGAGAAAGCGGTTCATCATGAAGACATGGATGACAGAGGACACAAAGGAGGTGGAGAGGTCGCTGAGGTGCAGCAAGTGGACAAAGTATCTGGCACTTAGCCTACTTACATGAGTCATGCAAGAGTATAGTCAACCTTCAATTATGTGTCAAGCAAAGTACTTGAATACGGAGGAAGCTTCCATGTCAAAGGTAGTCAACATCCCGCTTCGAATGCGCCTACATACTGTTCGAAGGATACGATCCGCAAAAAAGAAAGAATTCGCGAAAATTCTGGGTTAAAGTCCTTCAAATATGGATTTGAAATAGCTAAACCCCCCTAATTAAGCCACCGATGTGGCGCATCACTTGCGAGCGCCTGGGAGATCAAAACAGTCAATGAGGTGACTGATGCGATCTCGGAGTCACGGTATAGTGCCTCAGCTTCTCTTACAGCTCAAAGCTCGAGACAATAATGGACAGGGCCGAGAACAAACATGACTAAGAATCTCCGTCGGACAATGAAGCCACCACTAACACATCGTAGCCATATTCCCAAGTAAATTAGACGAAGTGTCACTAATACAGGCCAGAAGGCTGAATAACACATCTGTTTGAACGTGGCACCCCTCTCCCGGTTGACGAGACTTCCGAAAACCTCTCCATAACCAAGCTGCCGCATCGCCGTGATTCATGCCTTGAAAGTTGAGCCGTGCAATTAAAACGAATGCTTGAGAACACGGCATTGTTGACCGTCCCCATAAACATTGCTGATGGGAGCTGCCCATTGATGGCTGTAGATCAAAATCAGACATTAAGAAAGGATTCTTTTGCTCTGAAATGAGAGATTCCATGTATGCGTCCCGTGCGGGTGACAGCGATACTGGTAAGGTGGCAGTACAACAACCCTGTGTCGTTGGTGTGAGCACCGGGTATTGGAGTATTGTACTGGATGGTAGACTTTCGGTTCCTGGTGATATGCTATCTGAGTCATTTTCGGCACCTAATAGGGTACCATTTGCATCATCAGACAACGGAGACATGGGAAGAAGCTCTCGTGTTGCTTCGTCTGGGAGGGGAAAGATATCCGCAGCCTCCGCACCAGGTTGCCTATTAGTGACCGACATGTTGCCCTGATGCAAACCTGTGGCATCTTGAGATTCCAAATTCCTTGCGCCAGACAGCGCGTTGTATCTCTGGAACAACTGAGAATTTCTAGGTCTGTGAGGTAGGATTGCCATGTTACTATCCATCCGAGTTGGTGCTGGTTGGGACGGTTCACAGCCATTAGCACCATGTTGATCAAGCGTCACGGGGCCATATCGTTCCAAGGCCGGCTGGAGCGCTTGAATCTGACATTTGAGCGTGGAAATAGTCTGTTGCGTCTCGGCAAGCTTCTGTTCCAGAGACGCTATATGCTCTTTTTGGCGAGCGCGATGTCGACGCTGGTTGTTGCGGACACCTTCTTGCGTGTGCTGGACAGTGACACGTTTAGTCCTGCGTCGCTGGGTCGAATGCGACTTTGGAAACATGATGGGACCTAATTTACTCGATATTAACGACCTAAAAGCGAAAGTCACGCGACAAATACTTTTTCGTCGGTCTGGAAACGATGACATATCGTTTTCCTGGCCCAAGCCAGGTCGCACGCCTTCCCCCACAGCAAAGCAGCCGACTCATCATCATCACGATTGGGCGCCATCATTCAAGCCTCGGCCGCTCCTTGCCGGTACTTCCTCTGTAACACTTGATTCCTAAATTAGTGACATGTCGATGCGACACGCAGAGGTCTATAAAAGATGTGTGCCCCCACGGAGGTGTTCTTTTCGATGCCTCAATTGGCACCATCAAGTCCCTAAATGCTTGACACCCGTGCTGCTTGCACACAATGAATGCCGCAGAGATCTACGACCAAGTGAATAGACGATATGGCTCCATAGTCAAAACAAGCACTGGGAAATATGAGCAAACCGTCGCAAAAGCTTTTGGCTACACAGACGAGGAACTGTTCAGTGCTTTCCAGGATGCGAATCTTGGGTTGGGTTGCGGCAACCCAGTCGCTCTCGCGAGGTTGAGAGAGGTAACTGAACCCTGAAGCTCATTCCATATGTTCATTCGTCGCTAAAATACTCCAAAGGGTGAAACGATTGTCGATCTCGGATCTGGCGCTGGCTTTGACGTATTCACGGCCGCCGAAAAAATTGGCCTGGCGGGCAAAGCGATTGGAATAGACATGAACAAGGTAGCCAAGAATTGACCCTGCGCATCAGTATCAGACTGATGGCTTACAGAATCAGGGCAGAATATGATTGATAGAGAGAACGCCAACACAGCTCTCATCAATGCCTCAAATGTCCAGTTTATCGAGAGTGGAATCACTTCGATCGCGCTACCCGACAACACTGCCGATTGTATCATCAGCAATTGTGTCATCAATCTAATCCCCCCAGAAGAGAAACAGCTTGCGTTCAATGAGATGTTCAGAGTTCTCAAGCCTGGCGGACGACTTGCAATCAGCGACATATTGGCACGCAAAGAGTTCACTGACGATATTAAACAGAGTGTCGCCTTGTATGTAGGATGCATTGCGGGGGCTGCCCAGGTCCGTGAGTACGAAGCATTTCTCAATATTGCAGGCTTCAATGGTAAGTTGACCCGTGTTCAGAGATGCGATGGCTAGCTAACCGTCACCAGACATCCTCATTGTGGACAGCAAAAGTGACTTGAATGTGTATTTCACAGCCACTGATGATCCTTCGGCGTGTTGTGATCAAGACGTCTCAAGGGAGACCAGAGGGATGGGATTAAGGCCTCTCTGTGGCGCACAGAATAAGGGAAATAGTCCGCTAGATCAAGACGAGATGTGTGGTGGAGTTGGCCAATCGACATATACATCTCAATGCCAGCTCGGTTCAATTGCCAGCGACGCAAAGAGACAGACTGGTCAATTGGGAAATCGCAGGCATCAATGAGTGGGCAGGTAATTGTGTCCAAAGCTCCCGTTCCGTGAAATGTCCAGTCTAACACTTTTCAGGCTCTTTTCAGATATATGCTGTTAAGTCCGTGACTCAATGATTGATTAAAGCGATTCCGCTTTAACGGTGGACTTCAAGTGCTGGCTAGGTGATTGTTGCCGACAGACATGGATTGACAAGGTATGGGTGATTGGGCCTTGGCCGAGCACGATATGGTATGTAGAAAGTCCCTGGACCTAGGCTAGTTGCCGATCATAGAGGCAATGATACTACCTTCGCAAGTAAAGGATCCTAAACAAAATTGGGCATGAGCAAACAGGATTACGATTCTGTCTACTTTGGAAGCTCAGGCAGCTCCAGCCAGCTGGAGTGTAGCATGTATGAGACATCATAAAATCTGGCCATAGTCTCGTCCCAACAAATTAGGCGGACTCTGTATCAGGTTCAGAATCACAAGCAGGCACAGCCTTACGTGCTCTGAGTCAACAAGGACGAGACCCTGATTATTCCAAACGCTGGTGGATGTGACAACCATGGGAAACAGGTCAATAAATTATCCTATGCCGCTCCTAAACGGCCCTTCAATGACCTCTGATTAGCCTCCAACAATTGTCGGCAATCTCGTGACGTGCGGATCGTGTGCCGTCAGGCTGGAGAAGTGATCTTGGACTCTTTGCAAAGAGGTCCTCGAGTGATCCAAACGTGCTTGAAGCAGAGTATTGCGTTATATCAGTAAGAATTCTTGATCATTTTTATTTGTCGCGATGCGAATGATCTTGAGCGAGACTGTTGATGTTCTTTCCTTTCGATATCGGAGGGTCAAACCCGAACGCAGGAGCGCGGGTGTTCGATCTCTCGGTGGCGTGTAACCTACGACTCAGGTAACGGACGATTTCTCTTCTAATCGACCGTTTTTCTTGTGAGTCGGGATCAGTACTGTAGACCAGTGAAGCAGAGCTAGAATTCAACCTTGTACCAGCAACGAAACCTTCATGAACTTGGAGTCTGGTGGGTGAGACAGAACTGTACAGGAGGCAGCGGGAGGGACCTTAGCTTGATTTTTGCAGTCGTGTCATCCCGTCCATCACGTATCTGGCCCTTTTTTTGGACATTGAACGTGTTATTCTCGACTGTAGAGACTGCGAAACATTGGGCGTGAGGTTGGAAGTTATAAGATCGGGCAATACGGTTTGTTTAAATTCTATCGGCTCGAGCAAGGAACTGTCATCAGAGTTGTTGCCGACAACATCAATATTGTCACAACATGGGCCGACCCACTTGGGGAGGAACAGTATCTGCTTTTCCAGAGTACAACACGGTTGAGTTCTTCCCTCGGTTGTCGAGTCTCGCGAACTCAAGCATCTGTCGCAGTTGGTTCGATTGCGTGGCCCATTTATTTCGGGTGGACCAAGACGGGCGCGTCGTGAAACCATCGGTTGGCATGGCTCCTGAGGCCGGTCATCGTCAGTCTATCATGTAGATGCATTGTTTCGAGGTAAAAGTCGGGCAGCCATTGAATTACTTTTCCTGCAGCACCTTTCAAGTCAGATCGTTGGTTCGTACTGGGCCGACATCTCAAGCAACAGAGCCTCAAAAGAAACGATAGCAACTGGACACCGGCCCATGGGCAAGAAGAAGCTTGCCACTTCGGTTCAACGGCTTAACAGCCACTTGATTTTAGCTTCGTTGTCACCTCCGACTAATCGATCGTGTGTCTGATTGAGTTGGCGCTAAGAGGGGCGCAGGCGTGGCGTTCAGACGAAAGCGTCCAAATCCACCATCCCACTAATCGTGGAGGTAATCAACATCTATCCGTTCACGATGGTCATTTTGCCGAGCTGCACGAGGGAGTGGGACTCGGACTTTGGATGTGTCAATTTGCAGCTCAGAGAATTCAGGCAAAGAAGTGGACGTCAGGGATGTCGAAGCGCGAAATCCATGTCCACCACACAATTAGGCCAAGCACCCACAAGCACCTATAAGACGTAATGCCGGTTGCGAAGCAGTTTGACCAGACTTGTGCGATGGATCGGGTTATGACTCCATCCGAAGGCTCTGTCAGAAGCTCGTCTTCCCTTGACGAAGCACTACACTGCGCCATACCCTCCGGCTGTCAACCCTTACCGCAACGGGCCTGCTCAAGATGAACAGCCTGGTCTTTGTGGGTGTACCATGAGTGAACTGGGGTGACTAAATTTGTTCCATTGACTGTATATCCCTGAGTTCCCACATTGCGCCATGATCATGCCTTGGACATGATTCTGCCGGAGACAACAAAGGATCGCTACAGAATGTGGCATCTTATCAAACTGTTCTATCCAATCAATCAAGAATCTTTGATCAACTTCGGAGTCATGAGACAGTACTCAGGCCTAGCGTTCTTTTCCCGCCTTGAGAAAGTTAGCCTTGATAATACATACTGACTCGAGGGCTGAATCGTGCTGAGCAGACGTCTCAGCGAGACCAGCGCGCTAGAAGTAACACGGCCCGTGCCTTGGATTCAGATTTGCGGCGATCACTGTGTTACTATATCAAGGAAAAGCCTTTGCCGAGATGTTCTCCAGTGAGTATTGGCTCAGCTAGCCCAAGCGGGATCAAGGGGCACTCCCCGCTGCCGAGACGACGGAGCGGCGCTGATTTAGGGGTGATCGGGCCTGCTGCTGAAGGTTGGATACTAGTCTCAGCCTGTTTTCCCCCGGACACCCCAACGCTGTTGCGTCAATAGGGTCCTTCTGGGCTCCTCTTGCCCCTGCCTGCTGGTCGTGATAACTTGGTCGGAGCATCACGTCCATCTTCCAGGGGTTGGTGAGGACCAAGACATGCCGATACGAGCTCAATATTGTGATGCTTGGCCATAATTCTGCATCTATCTGCATGAGAATCAGTGACGATTCCCCGTGCGAGTCGGACAGGGATCAACGCAACTGTTTTTTTACAAGCGGCGACTGATCATCTTGACTGCGATCATTCTCAGTTGAGAAAGCAACCTGCTTTAGGAAGCAAAATCCAGATAGAATATCAACATTAAAACAAGTGGTTTCTCATTGACGAAATGGTCTAACAATAAATTTACAGTAGTGGATTTCACGAAGTCCGGCGAGGTAGTTTTGTGATCCAAGCTTTTGGTGTGTATTCCACGACATGGAATTTGAAATCTGCCGTCAATAATACACTCACATTTTCTTTCTGTCGCCTCTCAAGAACTACTTGATTTCCTGTAGCGAGCGTGCCTACGGATGCACACTGCATGCAGACCTCTCACGCCCGACGTCCATCACGACTCTGCCCAAAGTACCCCTTCTCGAACCATGAGCACGCGGCACACGACATTTTCATTGCCTTCTCCGTTGTATCAGTCAAGTTTTACTTCGTATTTGATCGAATGGCAGGCCACGAACAGCGCTGGAATTTTTGTAGACAAGTGGCATTTGAGTTTGTGGCGTGTGCTAAAGCCACTCTGAAATGCAGCCGGCAAGCTTCAAACGCATTCGTCGTAGTGAGACCAATGAGGTCGAGCGCTGATTAAATTCGAGCTCCGTTTTGTGCAGAAATTGGACACGGATTTGATGAGGGAGGGTAAGCTTTTCCTGGATTACGGCCTGCGGTTGGAGAACATTGGTTGTCCCTGGCCATCATGTCGTCGAGACAAGGCCAGCCAGAGATCCCGTCACCTCTTTCCTCAAGCTCTTCTCCTATGTCGACTGGGATAATTCCGGCAATTTTCTTCCTGCAAGAACACAAAGTCAGAAACCCCGATTTTCAACAGAGTGACGAACATCTCAGGCAAGAGCATGATCAGGTGTCTTCAGGGTCTATTCGTCGCTATAATGGAACGGCTTTTGTCTCCGCTGAGTCATTTGACAAGCTCAAACACGCCGTTTGCCTGTAATTGTACGGTCGCTCGTGGCTAACAACGTCGATGGGCAGCGTGGAAATAGGCAGAAGCCCCCCCTGGAACCACAGCGCGGCCTGGCAAGCGGCCAGCACCTAGTAATATCCTCTCTGCCAACGTGCTTGGGTCAAGCACCAAGGCAGACGTAAAGTTTCTAGTGTGCCTGACGGTATGCCCTGTCTGTCAGGTACGTGGCAAGCCAAGCCTGTTGATAGTCTTCTGCGCAAGGTCGGTGTAGCGTCTGGATCTAAAAGGGGGAGGCAAGAACATCAGACGAAAGCGATTTCCAGATTTCTCCGTCTATTCAAGAGCCAGACAGGGGTTTTCCGAGGCCCCGTCAATCAACTCTGCATATGCAGGAATTCCACCAACCCAGCCGAGAGCTTACCACATCAAACCTTGACACTCCTGGTCGCGTCAATATGTGGCCGTCTACATATGCCCTGTTTGGGCGACGATCTTGATTTGAACTATCGAGCGCTCGGACTGTCCAGCTGGCGACGTTCTGCAGGTAATGTTGGTCATTTAGCTCTCTTGTGTCAATCGATTGTCTCTGAGAGCACTTGACGTCTTACTCAATGACAGGCAGGTGGTGATGAAGCACTAGTTTCCGCCGCTAAGGCCCCTGAATGAGGTGCTATCCGATTTTGCCGCTTTACGGCTGGATTTTCTGTTGTCCCCTTCCTTGACTTCCAAAGTTGTTTTCGCGGTCCCAACTTTGGGTCCAATGTGTATCAAAGTGCAACTCGATAGGCCTTTTTTTCTTTTTCCTGGCCACGGAATCCATGGCTATTTTAAATCGTTTAATGTTCTGTTTCTGACTTCCATGCTTCAGCCGCATCATGCATGTCGTCTCTGATGTCTACAGCATGTTGCGGCTCAACCTAGGTCCGTAGGCGCGGCATTTCCAACAAAGTCGGACTCTTCTTAACTTCTTCGCCGTTATAGGTGATAATTCACTTCTATATCTCAATGTCTAGAAATACTGAGCCCTCCTCGAAATGAGAGGAGTTTAAACCCTCCCTGCCACGCTTCCCAGTGTTGTGACAAGCATCTCCCACGAAGAGCGACTCCCTCTACCAAAAACTCTTCATATACTGGCTGAGCCTTTGACTAGGGCAGTTGCTTTTCCCACTAGGACAGTCTCTGAGACTTTCTTTTGCGTCAACATGACTACATACTCCGCAGCACGCAGCGAACTCGCGGGCTGACCAGGGCAAGTTGAACCTCCGGGCGGAAGCTCTACACCAAGATCTACGGACTAATCGAGACATCATAGTACTCTTTCCTCGAACGGAGAAAATAAAGAAAAAGAGGGCCTCATGAATGCCCGCCTCGAAAGGTTCATGCAAGACAAAGAGTGCAACAAAATGGACCGCCTCAAAATGGGGTCCCACGATGCGAAAGGCTCAACGACGGACATGACGAGCGAAACGAACGAGATGCAAATACCAAACGGCGAAACAGATGCAAGCATGAACCAAACAAACGGCAGCTCGAATTAAGGCCCATTCTCGCCCACAACCCGATCCCTGAGCGCCGCGAAAGCTTCAAAATGTCCGAGCCAATCTGAGATTTCGTAAGGCGGCGGAACTCTTCTCGTATCTTTATTGTATCTCCTATTACCTTTCCATTCTCAATACCCCTGATACGGAGCACATAGAACTATTGCAGGTGGAATAGGATATCCTTTCATCTTAGGTTCTCTTTAAACTCCTTTACCGCCTGAGCAAATATCTGCTTGTTGATTTGAGAACTTCCAAGACCAGACTTGGCTCGTGACCTATGACACGCAATACACAATCTAGGTTGTCAATTGTGTTGGAGAAGTTACATCGACCATTTCCTGAAGCAGACTTGGCCGTACCCTTCGTCACTGGAGGAATGAACATCAAATGGGGTTTGGATGCTATAGGACAAGATTGGATTACATCCACACCTTGTTACATTTTATAATTACATATAGTTTTGACTTAATCAATTTCTTGCATTCCATCTTTATGACCTACAGATTACTAATTAGCTGAGTTCCTCGGACAAGATAATCAGCCTGGCAGTCTTATTTTCTTTTGACTATAATAATGCAGGGTGCACTAAGAAAGAGTCTATCCCCTGAGCGTTATCCAGATTGCATCATCAATCAGAATGGCTCCCGAGTTGAATTCATGGCTGGAGGGGGTGGCGTTTGGGGTCCGATGAGCCAATCGGTCCCCAAACGACACACCCCCCCCCATTCATCATGGTTGGCCACCACGATTGACACGGCTCAGTGGAGTTGAAGTCGATTCTGAGCAGATCATTGGATAGACCGATTGCGGATGAATCTCATGTGCGATAGCAACAATGAAGCTATTTATTGGAGATGAATGAGGCACTAAATCAA